>PITA01022856.1:13881-29574 GCA_004023965.1 Spilogale gracilis | reverse complement strand
AGCCTCCAGACCCTCCAATTTGTTTCTACCTTTTTGCCGATGTTCTTTGTCTCTCGTGGCGGTCCAGAAGTGGGAAATATCACATTTCAGGCTGGTTTCATGGGTGTTCACGGTGGTCTTGTAGTGGTTTTTTTGTTGGAATTCAGCTCTCTTCAGGGAACTCCCTGAAATGCGGTCACCTGGCCTTCCGCCATCTTGCTAACTGATTTTTTATGACTCTTTACAGATGTACACGTGCGTGTGTGTATATATAAATACATTAATTTGTGTGCCTTAGTGAGCTTATGACATGATAGATTTATAGCCATGACAGTATGTTAAAGAAAAAATTATTCGTGACCCTTGTTAAAGAACAGTAAAGCAGACTTTAGAATTTACCCAGGACCTTTGCACTAGGTGTAGGGATTACTACAGTTGGATTTTGCAGTTGGGTAGAAAGATTGGGCTCAACTCTGAATACGACAGTACTGGGAATTTATAGTCAAGGAACAAGGTGGAGATAAGTGGGTGGAATATTAATGAGGAAACATCAGGGATAATAAGGGATTCTTGCTAAAGGCAGGACAGGGTGATAGATTACCATTGGAAGATGGTGTGGGATAAGGAACCTGATCAGATATTGAAGGTCAGATCCTGAGGACGACAGAGTCTGGCTAACCTCTCTTAGTAGGATTCTTGATAAAGTTGGACAATGAAAAGGTGAACACAGAAGGTCAAGAAATCAGTTGGACTCTCTCAACATAGAACGACTGTCAAGTTAGGGTTCATTCTGTCAAGAGAACGAATAGCCTTCCCACATGCTGATCTTTTTTCTTTACCCTCAGACAATATCCTCAACTACTCCCTTGAAATTACTTAATCATCATATTTCTGGTTTTAGGCAAATTCAGTTGTTTTAGTTTTCAGACTTGATATTCCCTTATTTTTTTCCTTGAAGTCTGAAAAATTTGGAGAAACCTGTACCACTATATTAATAACTTGATATGTATATACCCTTTTAGTTTTTTTTCCTGTACTTGTATAATCTAATAGATTATTAATAATGTCTGCATAATTTTGTAACCTGCAATTCACTTAAACATACTGTGGAAACATATTATTTTTTTTAACACATAACAATTTCATTAGGCTTAACATTTAACGAGTACAGAAGAGGAAGAGAACACTGTGTTCCTCCTAACAGTATCCTGTAAGGATGTACCATTTATCATTTTTAACCCATCTCCAATTGTTAACATTTGTGTGTGGGTTTGTTACTGTTTATTTCATTAGTGAAGTTTTGGGGGAATTAAGTTACACACAGTGTTTTGACTGTACAGGGGATCAGCACCCTGACCCCTTCCTTGTTCAAGAATCAGCTGTAATTATTTGGGAAATTATTGGATTAAATTAGTTCTTTGAGAATAAAGTTTTTGTTGTGTTTTTTAAAGACTTTTGAAAGATCTGACAAGAAGAGAGAGAGGGCAGGCACAAGCAAGGGGAGTGGCAGAGGGAGAAGCAGGCTCCCCGCTGAGCTAGGAGCCAGATGTGGGACTCCCTGAGCCAAAGGCAGCCACTCAACAGATTGAGCCATCCAGGCCCCCTGAGAATAAAGCTTTAATAAAATTAGACATAGCATCAGGTTTTCTTCTCATTTTTCCTTACAGGGATGGAAGCTAAAGTGAAACAGTGTTTTATCATATGTACTTCAGCAGACCTTCTGCAATTCAACTAAAACCATGACTGCTCTTTCTTCAGAGAACTGCTCTTTTCAGTACCAGTTATACCAAGCAAATCAGCCTGTAGATGGTAACTGCCTACTATTCCTGATTATACTTGGGAAGATATTACTGAATATCCTTACACTAGGAATGAGAAGAAAAATCACCTATCAAAATTTTATGGAATATTTCTGCATTTCACTAGCATTCATTGATCTTTTACTTTTAGTAAACATTTCCATTATATTCTACTTCAGGGATTTTGTACTTTTAGGCATTAGGTTTACTAAATACCACATCTGCCTATTTACTCAAATTATTTCTTTCACTTATGGCTTTCTGCATTATCCAGTTTTCCTGATAGCTTATATAGATTATTATCTGAATTTCTCTAAAACCACAAAGCTTGCATTTAAGTGTCAAAAACCATTTTATTTCTTTACAGTAATTTTAATTTGGATTTCGGTCCTTGCTTATGTTTTGGGAGATCCAGCTATCTACCAAAGCCTGAAGGCACAGAATGTTTATTCTTATCAGTGTCCTTTCTACATTAGCATTCAGAGTTACTGGCTGTCATTTTCCATGGTGGTGATTTTGTTTATGGCTTTTCTAAATTCTTGGTCAGAAGTTACTGCCTTGCTACAGGCTGTTAGGATGACTTCCTATATGAATGAGACTATCCTATATTTTCCTTTTCCATCCCATTGTAGTTATACTTTGACCTCTAAAAAAACACTCTTGCCCAAGTTCATTATCTGTTTTCTTGGCACCTGGTTACCATTTGTATTACTTCAAGTAATTATCCTATCACTTAAAGTACAGATTCCAGCATATATTGAGATGAACATTCCGTGGTTGTACTTTGTCAATAGTTTTCTCATTGCTACAGTTTATTGGTTTAATTGTCACAAGCTTAATTTAAGAGACATTGCATCACCTGTGGATCCATTCGTCAACTGGAAATGCTGCTTCATTCCACTTACAATTCATAATCTTGAGCAAATTGAAAAGCCTATATCAATAATAATTTGTTAATGCTGCCATGTTAAAACTAATTAAAACTGACAGCTACAGTAAGAATCACAACTTTACAAACGGGAAAGGAAATACAAAGACTGAACTGAACTGAAGCTCCCCTCCCTGGGCCCATACCTTTTCCTAATGTGTCATTTGGGGCTATGGTGTTAAAAACAAAATAATGCCAAGAAAAAAATTTTTTATACCTGTTCAACAACACTGCATGTTGCCAATGTTAATTTAACACAAAAGTGAAATGAGTTAGTATTTGGCCATACTGATTTCATGTTAACCAAAAAAACTACCGGATTCAAACATGTTATGTAAATCTGAGATTCTCTGCCCATAGTACACAAATGTAAATAAATACTTTTATTCAATTCAAAGCAAGAAAATCAAGATCATCTTCTTAAAATTATTTGGTGTAAGTATTCTTTTAACATAAAGGGATAGCTCAATTTAAATTTAGGTAATTTTCAAAAATCTATCTCTGTTCTTAGGACAGATAATCTTGGAAAGTAAAGTTTTTAGTTGCTCACCTTACAGAACTGGGAGTAGCGACTAGGTCTCTTTCCATGACATACCAGATTCATTTTCCCTTATAACTTGTATGTCACATACTTGCATGTCAAATCATAATTCCATGGGCAATGTATCACACTGTAAAAGTAAAGGAGGATTTCTTGTCCTCAGCACTGCTCACATTCGGGGTTGGGTAATTCTTCACCGTGGGAGACTGCCCTGTGCAGCGGAGGGTGTTGAGCAGCATGCCTCCCCTCTGCCCCTCACACGGCAGCCGGAGCGTCTCGGCGCTGCCAAACCTCCCCTGGTGGGCACGGCTGCTGGAGTAAAGCCATCTCGAAGGCAGAGTCATCTGAAGTCACTTTGTTCAACTACGGAGATACTGCCTGTAACTGTCACTGTCTCTAAACTTGGTCCCCTCTGCTTCTCTGGGTTACTTTCCCTCTGACTGGACCACTTTCTAACTGGCCATTACCTAGGGCTGAGATACTAAGATATATTGTACTTAATTAGTAAAGATTTACACTCTACAGAGTTTTATAAATATTTCAAGGCCCTCATAAGCTTAAAGAAAAAAATTATTCAATAGACCAGCCAAATGGAAGAGGCTTTTATTTGTAAAGAAATGAACTTACAACTGGTCTACAATATATTATTGTAATATAAACAATATAAATAAACGATCCTGTAGGCCCACTAACCTTCCATCCAGACCCACATGAGGCAATGTTAACAATATTCTATGTGAAAATGTGCAGGTAACAAAGGTGCAATTACAAGCAAGTTTAAGCAGCAGAGTATAAGGTGCTTTAATTAACAGTTAATGTTGCCATCAACAAACATTTGAATGCTCAATTTTACTTCACTGAATACAGACACAACAAATAGGAAAATCTAAAATTCATACACATGCTACTTGTTAATATGAAAGTGCTTTCTCTTTTAAAAAAATACACCAAATGGACAGTCTTTTTACATAGATCATGGTGTGCTCTTATAATGCAAAATTAACTTCATTTTCATGTTATACATTTTAAAACTGTAGCTATAGACACCAATCTAGGAACGCTAATGCTAAGTAGTCCTAAAACTATTTCATATCTTGTAAGGAGGACCCTAATACAATATCCAATGGAAAGAATACATCTAAAGAATCTATAATATATATAGATGTATATAGAATACACCTATAATCTTAACATCTGTTTTCTGTAAAAGTAAAAAAGGTTTCCTTTCCCCTTGGTGATACTTTGTTCAACCGGGTAGATGAGCTTTTGAGGTCTTAGTAATATGAAAGTCCTATTTTAGAACAATGGGAGGAGCCAAAAGGAATTTAAAAATCTGTTAACATGTGCGTGAAGCATCAAAAAAAAAAAAAAAAAAAACCAATTTGGCTTTGTTAAATCAATAAAGTAACATTTTTTTTTTTTTTAACAAACAAGAAGAGAAAAGCTGTAATTTAACAGAGGTTTGAAATGCCCACCCTCACCTCTCCTGTCTGCAAGTCCAGCCTTTACCAGAGCTCACTCCTCACGCTGAGGATAGTTTTTAGAACTCATTTTGACTTTTTTTTTTCCTCTACAGAAAAAAACAAGACCAGGCTTCTGAATGAGGTAATTGGGAATCTAATTAAGTGTACTGACAATCAGATATCTAAAATTATACCATCTTTGCACACTCCATCTAGCTTTTTAAAATTTAGAAATACATATACAAGAAGTATGCAACAGATATTTTAACTGCATAAAATATTTGAGAAATTAGGTAAATTAAAACATTTTTAAAGTAAATTTTAACCAAGACCATGGCAAATTTTAAACCCAGACTATCTGGTTACTTGGATGTCAGTGTTCTACTCTGAGTCTGTTTTAGATTCTAATCTAACATGTACTGGGACATTTTCCTGCTTTAAAAGTTATAACTAGGATACATAAAAGATCTTTTTATAGTAGATATTTTTATTTTGAGGCGTGGAAAATTTTTTTTTCATTTTGTATCTTTATGGAGAATGCTAGCATGATGTTAATCTGTATCACTGGATCAACAGGAATTAGATATCATTTCACAGAACCCCCAAGTGGTTAGGAAACTTTACCCAATTACTCAATGCCATTCAATATTTGTTCCCCAAATAGTTGTCAATTTAAGCATGGAATGTTTTTTTGTTGATCAGTACTGCATTTTAAAGGAAACCCATTTACTATGTAATACATGTGTGCTTTCCAAAGACTAGGTGTTTGTAATAACAATAAATTTTGTGTAATTTCTTGCTTTATCAAAAGACAATAAAAAACAAACCTGTTTAATGATCTCCCTTGGGACTTTTCAGTTTTAGAAAGTTATTCCACTGTCAACACTGGGTGTAAAACTTTTGTAGTTACAAATATATAGTCAATCAGCACCACCTTCTTTCTTTGTATGCTCTGTCACACACCCTGTATAGCAACACCTCTGGAATAGAGTCAAGGATCAAAATAATTCTGAGAAACATGGGCTATCACAAGTCTCACAATGTAAATCCTTATCAGATACCCTTGATTTCGTGACCTAATAAGGTTATGTGATTGACTACAATTAGTACGTGAAATGTATTTTAGGAATAGTGCTGTGATTCACTCAGACCCCTTCGATTTAGCTTAATACTTTATTTACCCAGTGCATAAAAATTTCCCTCAGTTCCAACTTCACATTCCGTACAGTAAGTAATAATAGTAATAATGTCCATGTTTGTTTAAAGCCACAATTAGATTTTTGTTTGGGAAGATTCTGTGTACTCATTACCAGTTCCTTAAGTCATGTACACCACATAGTGCACCCAGTAAGTGTTCAAATGGTTTGCTAAATGAATGGATAAAATGCATGAATGACAATGTTCACACATATTCTTATGTTCAGTGGTTAACTAGGAGGAAGCATTTAGAAAAATCTCCTCATTTGCTTGTCTGTACAATTTTTCTCCTCTGCTTTAATCCATAAGAGAACAAAGACTGCGGTGACCCCAGGAAATGGATGCTTAACAATTACCTTTTAGCAAAAACTCTTGGTATGAAATGAACCAATAAAAAGGGAAAAAGAGTTAAGTAGAAACAACTTTAAAAATACCCCATTATGTGGCCTAGAATCATAGTTTTAGAGCTGGGAGACACCTTAAAGACGATTTAAACCAAAATCAGCCTTTTGAGTAGCAGAGGCTCCATATTGTGTATTCCGAAGACGGAACAGATTAAAGGCTAAGGAAGGGCTGAAGGTGTCACACACCACTAAGTCACAAGCCCCCAACCAGGGTTTTATCTTCATTCATCTTGTTAATTTTAATGATTATGTTCATTTACTATTTACTACTGAAGTAGATTATTTAGTACTACCCAAAACAATAAGAAGTAAGACTTAAACAACACATTCTAAACAAAGATTTTAAGCAATGGACACTTCTGGTTTGCCTGAGGCAAGACTTAAAGTTTCTTCTTTCTAAAACTGATGGTTGTTTATCTCACTACCAGCCCCACCACTATCTTATAAACACCAACTTCCTGACCTCCACTAATTAAAGCTCCACAAACATGGATTTAACACTGATAATGTTCCCTAAAGCATAACTTTTAAGCCAATAAATGATGGCTACTATCAATCCTTAAGAAGATTACTGGAGTCCATTTAAACAGGTGGTCTAAAAGGACTTACTAATTACTCTTATATTGAAAACTATGCCATGTTAGCATAACAGTATTTTAAATTTATATTAAGTTTTTTCTGACTTAAAATTCATCATTAGACTTCTTTTAAACAATACATTTTAAAACCTTTGTACAGGTTTTCTTTTTATGGATTCATACTATGCCATCAATATCACTGAGAGCAATTATACTTTGCAAAAGAAGTGGGAACAAATACTTCTCTAATGTACCCTCTTCTCTAACATCTGAGATTAAAACTGTCATCTTTAAATAAAATGTTCACAAGCTATAGAAAAAGAAAAAAATGAAACATTCATGGAAAACCCTTCCTAAAAGGTCCTATAAACATGGCACTTAAAAGGTGTGTGTTCATGGATTCAAGAGGGTTTTTTTTCATTAGAGAAGCTGGGCCTCAGATCTGAGGGGGAGGGGGACTACTCCCTTTAATGTCTGTGAGCTCAAGTGAAAGTTCAGAAAAAGCCAGATACTGTGCTCTGGAAAATGATGCTAATTTGTATTAGTGCTTTACAACTTTCAAAGAAAGCTTCCTCATAGTATTATTTTAAAATAGATTAAATAAGCTCTAAAAAATAATATGTAAAACTTTAAGTTCTTAAAAATTTAGGAAACTTTTCCCAAAGAAGATAATATAATTTTCAACATTTTTTTTTAATTGAAGAAATGAAATGGCTTGTATTGCTGCTATGAAGGAAACTATTTAGTGGTACATATTATGAATCAACAAAAAAGGAGTATCTTCCCAAAGAATTTTTTTTTTAGATGTACATCTTATAATAGGTTGAAACTAAACTTCAGTAAGATTGCATATTTTCCTAATACTGTATTTGTGCTTATCTAAATTGAATCACAATCTTTAAGAGGAAATCAAATGCTCTTAAAGAGACTCATAAAATACCAATATTGATGCATGTGAACTGAACAGTTCATTTCATGATCCACACTACTGTGCATCAAAGAAACAGAGGTAGGCTTCTGTTGAAATCCATAATAAGAAAAAGCTATAGCTCTTTAGCCATCCAATTCGTAGATACAAGCTAACAAAATACTATCTTAAAATGCCCTTAATAACAATCTACAAGGTTGATTCAACTGTGGTATCTGAAAATGCATACTCTCCACTATAATTCCAGTAACTCAATTATAACAACCTTTCAGTTTTTGACAATATTCTCCAAGTACAATAGTTGTCACTTTTTTTTGAAGTCAAAAATCACTAACTTACGTATCTGGAACTATTAATAGTTCTTTTAGGGGCAGGAAGTCCTCCTAAGGGCAGGATCACTTGATAGAGAGTAAAGGAACAAGAATGATTACAGGTGAATCTTACTGCTGTAACTTGGATCCAACCATTGCACTATATTATTTTGAACTACTGAAGGTCATAGCTATACTACACAACCTCACTCCATTAACTGTGCTGTCCCCTTGGGTCTGGAATGCTTGTCCTCCCGTTTGTCTCTTCCTCCACTTCCCTGTCCTTCCCCCCAGAAACATGGTGCACAGGAAACAGACTGAACATTGTGCCCAACGGTGTCACTGAAACCTGTTAGGTATTAAAAAGTCCTGGCCCGGGGCGCCTGGGTGGCTCAGTTGGTTGGGCGACTGCCTTCGGCTCAGGTCATGATCCTGGAGACCCGGGATCGAGCCCCACATCGGGCTCCCTGCTCGGCGGGAGGCCTGCTTCTCCCTCTCTCACTCCCCTGCTTGTGTTCCCTCTCTGGCTGTGTTTCTCTCTGTCAAATAAAAAAATCTTAAAAAAATAAAAATAAAAAAAATAAAAATAAAAAGTCCTGGCCCAGCTGCCTTCCTAAAATTAACCCTATTACAAAACCCTCTCTAAGAATTTTCAGGCAAAGGTGTCCAAGAAGTTTTCCTGCAGTTCTCTCCAAGTTTAGAACAGGCTTTTAGGGGAGGGAAACAGTAGGCAAGGCTCTCTGAGCATGCCGGCTCTGGCTCGGGGCCAGCAGCGTCCAGGTAGCATGCATTCCTACCAGTCGTTAAGAGTGAGGATCTTCAAACCACAAAATATAATCACACGGTTCTAGATTAAAATGTCTACAACTTTTTGACAGTGTGTCCACTCAGGATTTCAGCTACTCAATATGGCTGTGAGGATAGCATCGCTCACATCCATCAGTAATAGTTTATTCTTTCCAAAATGGTGTACACACATGTAAACCCAACCTAAGAGTATACAATCTATATATTGCCTTCCTACCATACTTATGCCACGATGGTACTAGAACCTTGAGAATGCAAATAACAAGACTTTATAACATTTAGCTGAACCAGTCTGATAGGAAACACAAGGACAGAGTTCAGTCTCAGACTGGTATTTGAATAAATGTCTGACTATAATTTCACACTAGATATAGAAGGATTAGCTAAGTCAAAAATTATTCAAAGGCCTGAGCACAACAGTACTTACTTCATATAGTTCTAAGTGTTTAAACACACTAGGAAACAAAAAAAAAAATGTGTACCTAAAAAATCATTTCTATTTAAAACTAGGTAAATCAGGAATATTAACTTCAAAAGTGCAGAAATCTGTTCAGTGTTGAAGTGGGATAAGCAAAGTGGCAGATCTCTTGTCTGTCTCTCTCCCATTCTCAAGCTTCTTCACTAATACACCTTCCCCCCATTCCACCTTCTCCTATGTGACAACCCTTAGGCTGATTCTAAGAAAAACATCTGTTTAGCGATGCCACAGCAAATTAAAAGCATCATCCTGGAAATAGTTATACGCCACTTAAAAAGTGACAGGTTTGCACGCAGCATTCTGCCTTATACGACAGTTATTATATATCATAGCTTGTCAGACACATCCCTACACAAGGCTTGATGAAAATTCATGTCATGTAAAAACGTTTACAAACCAGCTCTCTCTGTGTGTTTATTTTCTTAGGAGCACATGGCTTAAAGCAAGTAAAATTTGAAACACGTAGGCTTTATTTCCCTTAATGGGAAAAGAGTGCATCAGTTTAAAGAAGTCAGAAAACGCAAACTTAGGTAGCAAAAGTAGGAAGAACTTCCCCTGTCCCCTTTCTGTCATTCTTTCTCCTTAATGTAAATCCTAAAACAATTAGTAGCATGAAGGAAAAAGAAAATAACTGTTTCCCCACCTACATCATACCAGAACTGCTTAGAACTTAGGAGAGAGGTGGGCGCCCAATGTTATCGTCCATATCCATTATATATAACTGAAGCTCTGGTTTTAAAATGGTTAAATCCTCTAGAAAGAAGCTGATGCATCAACAGGGAAAACTACCAGTTGAGCATATGAGCCATTTATAAATAAAAGAGCTCACTTGAAAAACCAGGTATATGTTCTAGGTATGTTTAGAGTGAGGACAAGAGAAGATCTGGACCACTTCTGAGATTATTACAAGATTTAAGATTATAAGGTGCTCTCGTCAAATGGAAACCCTCCTTATAAGCTTTCTCGGATATTTAACACAGTGCTAGGCACAGGGTCTTTCATTTCAATTAGTACATAGTGACTGATACTAGAAAAGGGAGTAAATAAAAGGAGAACCTGTACATAGTACAAAGTTAATACCTTAAAGGCTATAGATAATATAGTTATGGGAGGTAATCATTATTGCTAGGGGAGTCTAATTACTTATGGATTATCTATGAAAAAGTTTTAATACCAGGGTAGATTTTCCTTTGTGCCCTCCATGCCCCCCCTACAGTGGACCATGTCCTACTAATGCTCAGCCTATACTTGTGTTCTGAAACTGGAAGATGTGGGGGTAAAGTCAAGCATATGACAACTCTGTCATAACGATTAACTGCTAACAAATGAAAACTGACTATAGAGTACCTACCTTTCCTTGAAACTTTAATCCAATTAAAAACATGATATAAAGAAATATGTAACGTAGACTACAAGCTATTGTAGGTCTGGAACATGAGCCTTACACTATGTTACACATTCTAATCCTACACATAACTATCAGTAAACATTTTTTTTAAAAACATTACTACACAAAAGAATCCCACAAAGCATACATTCAAACAAGAGGCATCTAAAGATTAAAAAAATTACCCGCTGTATTTTTGTATAAAAATAATCAACATTCTCTAATGTACACAAAGCCAAAAGATAAATATCTGTGATGTCTTTAATGACATCTTTAGTCCTCTACTAGCTCAACACAATCTTTTTGAAAAGAGCAGTGACAATGACTGAAAGCCATGGACTCTTCCCCACTTACTGAACTTCTGCCAAATAACTATGTATGTTCCATCTATTTTAAAATCTTTCCATCGTGTGGCAAAGATGAAAAAAAAGATTAAAACAAATTTTTTTATGTCCAGGACTATAAGGTTCTCACAGCTCCCACAAAAATTCTGTTTTATTGTCGTAATTCTGATCGGACACTATTCAGTTAAAAATGTACTTTAAAATCTTTTCCCTTAAAACCTGTACATACAAAATTAGGTCTGATAATCCAAGAGATATTACTTGGTGGGTACTTTGTAGGAAGCATGCAAGGGTTTAGTCAAGGAAAAGGGAATGTGTATTCTAGCTAGACCCAGCATGTTCAAGGTTAGAAAAAAATCCAAAGACCAACCACATACCCACTACAAACTACTGTCATACCAAGTAAACTTGGACAACTTGTAAAGACTATGCACTGGTTCATAAGGTATAATCACATTATGCCTTCATCAGTGCAGAGAAGCAGATATGAAAGACAATTAATATAAATCTGTACTTTCTGAGAGTCAAATTATTTGTATGCTAGTCCTTATTTTACAGGCCAACTTAGTGGACTTTTCCCTTTATTCTATCTAGGTTGCATAAAACTGGGAAAAATACTTCAGCAGAACATCAATGCTATCTGAAATACTTCCACTGTATCATGTATTCCTTATTGTGCCCCATCTTTTCAAAATATTCTTTTGGGTAAAAAAGAGCAACATTTACCACTCCTAACCAGGGTTTCCAAACTTTGACACTACTTGGTATTTTGGACCTGATAAATCTTTGGAGGACCATCCTGTGCGCTGTGGGATATTTAGCAACATCCCTGTCCTCCATGGTCTAGATTCTAATAACAACCCTATCCAGCCCCTCCAAGCTGTAACAACTAAAATGTCCCTAGACATTGTCAAATGTCCCCTGGGGAGCAAAACTGACTTCTGTTGAGAACCACTACTCTAAACGTACAAAAACTAACAGGAAAACTTTCTCAGCCGCACCAAATTCTTAGGCAAGTTTGGAATAGAAACTAACTCTTCTGGCTTCCAGACCAGTATTATTCTTGCTAAAATGCAATCCTTTTTATAGACAAAGCAATTGTCTGACAGACATATTTTTAAAAATGCACACTGATATCTCATTGCATACAATTCTGGTCACTGGACTTCTAAACTAGTCCTAAATTACTCCTAAATTATATCTCTCATGATAACCTATAGAAAACTTACAGGGTAGAAAAATGTATAAGAAAACCGAATCAAAAGAGGAGAAATGTAAATCATTAAATTACTTTTAAAAGGATTCTTTATATTAACAATAAACATCACCTTTAAAAAATTATCTACTATAACACGTTTCTTTGAAAAATATCTTGGCCCTCTATATCAGTCTTTCGTTGTTGCATATAATCTGTAAAATTAATTTTACCAATGTTGGCTACTTATGAAAATGTATAATGAATTATATCTGTAGAAGAAATGTCAGCTTTTGATGTGAAAATCCCACTGTGTTTGGCTATCCACAATATATGATAATATTCTAGGCCAGCTTGAGCCTTTACCTTACAAGTCTGTTTAAGGAGAGTAAAAACTGCTGTTTTCTCACAGCCTCATGATCCTGTTAAGATTCCTTCAGAGAATTGATGCGTGCACAGATCTTTAGGGCTGGGCCTAACTTGATATTCATTGCACTCATAAGATGGTCTTCTTTTAGCAAAAGAAGGGCCTGTCCGTCAATCTCCTGTGCTCTGAACTCATCTGCAATATCTTGGCAGCCTGGAATTCATCAGAGGAAGTAAGTTAGCATTAATACATAATAATTAGATGTTACTTCTATCAATCACAGTTATGTTCTCAGTGGGTCTGAGTATCTGAAATACAGGCTGAGAAACAAATGAAATTTAATTATGGTGGTCTTGGGTTCACTCCTGAAGAAGAGAGTATTTCTTGGCATTCTGAAAATAAGAATTAATTCAAAATCCAGGTAAAGCAATTTACTTGGAATTCTTGTTCTAAAAATATTATAGAAATAATTAGAGTCAGGAGAAATATAGATTTATCAGTTCAGATATAACACAGCTTGACAAAAAAGACAATGGTATTACCTCAAAGCAGGCCACACATATAGCAATATGGAATAACTAGTGGAATAACTAGTTTGGAATAACTACTTATTTTACCCCATGAACTTTTCTTTGTATAATACACCCTTCACATACAGGTGTAGAGAAATAAAATACAATGTTCTGTCATTTGAGTAACCACTTAAAAATATTTTCTCAAGTACCAAAGTACCACTTTAATTATCATTTATACCTTATTCTAATTTACAACTTTCAATTGCCAAGTACATGTAGAACATTTTTATTTTTCACTCATGAAAGAACCAAACCAACAAGATCGTAGGATCCATCTATTGCAATGCTGCTGAAATATATTACAGTGCTTGACTTGTAATATTAACTTCAAATCTTAGTATCACTGGATCTGTCTCCACTTTTGATAAAACATAAATCCCCATTGAAATTATGAATTTGCCCTCTAATCTCTTGCCAAATAATACTTTATCTCTCAATGTAAACCAGGTGCTTTAGCAGGTAACAATGCTAACATCTAGTTCAACCTCAAATGTTTTACTATTTACCAAATTTTGCACAGCCACGTTATTCAGTGAAGTTCCCCACTAAGGACAAAGAAACAACCAGGGAAGGTAATGAATTAAGGAATCAAGAAAGGAGAAAATGCAATGAAGGGAAGCTTCCTTATAAGAGACAGTAAAATTCTAAAAACGAATTGAGAGTAAAAAACTAACAGATTCAAGTCTATTTTATTCAAGTCAGCATTCTATGAGAAAACACAAAGATAACAAATAATGGTTACATTACACCACTGGAGAGCACCAGTTTGCTGGAATGATTATCCTTACTGCAAATGTGTCATCCACTTATTTACATAAAATAATGATGTCATCCCTATAATACCCCTGGTACCCAGCACAAAGCATTGTTAGGTGCTAAATACATACATTTTCATACCTAAGTCAAGGACCAGATGAGTGAATAAACAAACAATAAAAACAGGATCTGCTAAACAAACAAAAACAGGATGCTACAAGGACCTATTTTATGTAAGAGTCATGTACTTTCTTCTGTATTCAGCTGTATGGCTCTCTTTTCTCTTGGTTTTTTCTTTTTCCATCTTCTCTGTTAGTTGTTTCTTTCCTGTTTCATAAATAGCAACCAGCTTTTCAACTTCTCTATTTTAATTTCTCAGACTTAAAAACTGACATTTCAAAAGTACCCTAAGCAGAATGTTATGGCTTTGCCCATTTACCATATAAAAGAAATTATACAGTTAAAATGGGATTACTCACCACAGAAAAGCTCCCTTTCTTTTCCCAGAGGTAGCTCTCAAAACTGGGCAGACAAAACTGACTAATCTTGCATCTAGTTGTGACTTCATCCTTCTTTTTATGAAAGAACTAATGTTCTTCTCTCTTCAGTCTTATTTAGAAGAACACAGGAAAGAAAAGAAGAGAGAGAAAGACAGGGCGGGACTTACTTAGATTCAGAAAACAGGAGCAATGAGAAGTAATGAAGACTATAAGAGCTACATTTGGGAATAGAAACAAGGAGTTCTCCATGAGGAAATATATAGCATGTGTTCTTCCTCTGTACTGGGAGATCCCTCTTCAACTGTCTTCTTGTAGTAAGCAAATATACTAGCAAAATAATGAACAAAAAGTGTTTTGGGAAACAGCATGATCATGGAGGAATGCATTATCTTCAGAATTTTAGAACCCAACTTCCATAAGCCAACCACAACAAAGAGTAGTTACACTATATGTTAATATAGAAATGAAAAAATAAAAATTACTTTAAAAAGAAAAAGGGGAGTGGGCAGAAGCAAATATTTTTCCGAAACTCATTAAAGGAAAATGAATTTTCAATAAAATCTTTAGATGCTCAAGGTATACTGAGCTAAAAGTTCAATGAGTTTCTAACGTTAGAATCTAATTCTCTAAAATGACGGTGCCCCAGGGACTCGTAAAAAACATAATCCCAACCACAGCAACCAGTCAGCATTGGCTGGCTTTATTGTCACCAGAAGCAGCTATCAGGAGGGGCATGGACCTTGGCAACTGGATGACTCACAGCTGAATTTTGCAATGTCCAGTTACTTTTCCAGCTAAACCCAAAACTAAACACTGCACAAAAATGATCTCAATAAGGCTAGTAAAAATATATCACTTGCCACTTAATATTACATCGCAAACAATTCCCAGTAAGAGTATTATAAAAACCAACAGTCATATGTTTTTAGGTTAATTCCTACTTTATATGCCTATAGAGAAACTATATCTACTACAGACTCACAAATTAATACCTTTTATTAAATGGCCTTTGCACTATATCAAGTTAAGATAACTGTAGTTAATTGAAAAAGATTCCCATAAAGAACTTTTTAATGCACAAAAATTATAAGAAAATACATATTTTTTTATTTAGAGAAAGAGCATGCACACAACTGCGGGGGGGGGGGGGGGGGGG
>PITA01022856.1:0-13781 GCA_004023965.1 Spilogale gracilis | reverse complement strand
TTCACAAGATGACATTATACAAAGAAAAGAGAAAACTCTAGGAGTAAATATAGGTGCCCCTTCCTGACGAAAGAAAGAAAATACAAGAGATTACAAAATACATAAGCTTGTTCATTCTATGAGAAAAGATTGGAAATAGACTACTTGGGGCAAGAAAAACAATACAGCCCTGAATGAGCCTGAAAAAAGCTCAAAAGATGTTTACAAAGGCCAGAGGAGCATAGAGAAATGAAGACAAAAGCATTTTCTGATATAAGATTTACTTTAGGCCACAGGATTACTCAAAGAGAAACACTCAGAAAGAAGATATAACTGATCATACAAATAAGCCAGTCATTTAGCTTGTCAAAGCAGTTTGGAAGTACTCTCATTTAATCAGTTAAAGAAAAGCAGATTCTTACACAGCACAAAGCAATTCTAAAATTTTATAAAGCAGTTTCCCTTTAATGATAAGTAATGTTATCTATACAACTGGCAACAAAATTGTGTCTTGATGAACTAAGACAAGCATCTCAAATATAAGCAATCATGTTTTTTTAACTGAAGTGAAGCAAGAATGAGACAAAGGAGTTTAGCCTTTGTTCTAACACAGCAGCCAAGAGTAACCTCACAGCAAATGGATATTGGGGAAAGTTAGAAAATTAGCCCTAAAAAAAAAGAAGCACGTGAAATGATAGAACAATCAGATACCTATTATTTGTTAATTATCTGACCAATCACTTTCCTCCCCAAAGGAAAGAACATAGTTTCTCCAAATGAGAAATCAGGCTAACAGCTCACACGCCCCATATAGAAGACTGAGATTACTTCTGAAGATGTCAGAATCAAACTCCAACCCCAAGGAATCAGCAGAGATTCCAGTGTTAATTCTCAAGATATCACAATTGGCCCCAAAACTAAAATTTATGTCATTAAATATTAAAACCAAAACCAGTAAAGACTCACCACCTTCTAACTTATCAGTTTTAAGGCAGATTCAAAACCTATATGGTTAGCACTTAACTCACTCCTAAGTTTCCTTAGGTGCATGTTTAAAAATCTTCCACAAAAAATGTAGTCTCTTTTTAAACAACCACAATTTTTCTTTAAAAGTGACCATATCTTGTTTAAAAAAAAAAAGAAAGAAAACTTACTAAGCACTTCTGAAACAAAGTACTGAAAAATAATCTGTCACAGAATTCTGCATTATAGGGGCGGCTGGGTGGCTCAGTTGGCTAAGCGACTGCCTTCGGCTCAGGTCATAATCCCGGAGATCCGGGATCGAGCCCCACATCGAGCCCCACATCGGGCTCCCTGCTCAGCGGGAAGCCTGCTTCTCCCTCTCTCACTCCTTCTGCTTGTGTTCCCTCTCTGGCTGTGTTTCTCTCTGTCAAATAAATAAAATCTTAAAAAAAAAAAAAATTCTGTATTATATAAGATAAAATGGCAGGCAGGTTTGTTGTTTTTTTTTTTAAAGCAGTAATAGTTCTGAATATATTTTCTTCACTCAGCACAATAACTGTAAATTTGCTTCTGAGATAGTGGTTATCTTCACAGAAAGATTAATCAGCAAAAAATAGCTGAATTAATTTTAGTAATTCTGTAGAGTTCAAAGGGGATATATTTTTCTAGAAAGCTTATTATCAAGAGAAATAGTGTGATTCACAATAAAATCAAAATGGGGCAAGCACCTTGTTTTCCACATTCGTAAGGTCAAAATGAGTAAGATTTGCTGATTTAAAAAAATATAGTCTTAACATATATAATCAGTGTGGGTCTCATCATGAGCAATGGTGCAGTTATCTTTAGTAACCAGCCCCCTGGAGAAAGTAGATATAAAAGACTGCTGCATTAAAGAAAAAAGATAAAGAACAAAAGAATTAAGCTGATGGAAAGAGTACCAAAATGAGAGAGCAGAGAAACATAAAAAAGGAAGTTACCCTCAATATTGGAATGGAATATCATAACTGAGTTTTAGTTGTCTACTTAAAAAATCAAATTTTAGAAGTTTGCTTGATGTGTACTTATTGAAAAGAATCAAGGAATGCAGCTTCCTTTAAAGGAACCAGCTTGATTTTTAAAAAAGAAACCAAAATGTTACCATATTCTAAAAGGTCTTGATTAGCTTTCAAAAATTAAAAAAAAAAAAATATATATATAGTCTCTCTTATTTTATTTAAAAAAGGTTAAATTAGGAAATAAAGAAGAAATAGACTAGAAAAATAGAAGAGCAGAAGGGAAGAAGTGTCTGACTCAATCTCTCTACTGACCTCTCGAGAGAAATCAGACTGAAGAGAAGAGAGCACCTTTAATATCTTCACCAGCTGAGAGGTGTCACAGCAGAAGCAGGACTAGTCAGTTTTTATCGACTTGGGGGGTATGAGAAAATACCCAGTTGTGCTGAGGGAATAAGCAAGAGGAAACAGATCACATTTCAATAGCAAACGCCATTCAATTAATACATACACACAGTACTTCTGTAGCCCTTTTGTGCAATAGGTGTGGATGGATCTAACATCATTCCTGGGTGTAAATGCACAAGAAAAATATAAGGCCAAAGTGGTAAATTACATACCAGGCAAAGAGTGGATGAAGGCCCAGACATCATCAACTGTCCAGATAGATGGCTCTGTTTGTGCAACTGGTAGTAAGTCACTGTTCTCAGGCATTTTCCTAATTCTTACATCCCGAAGCTCACGTTCTCTTTCGCGCTCACTCTGTCTGCGCAGGCGTGTTGTCATAGCAGATGGAACAGAATCTTCATGAGAAGCCAAGTCTTCTTCTGCAGATGGATAAGTAATTGGAAGCTGGAAAATGTAGTACAAGTAAAATACAGCATTGCACTTTCCTTGCATTTTGGAAAAGGGTATAGTACATTGAAGCAAGGTTTCTACAGACCTGCCTAAGGATATGTTCTCTTGCTGCCCCATCAGGGCCACTTGGACGACGGCCACGATGCCCAAGACTTTGATTATCAGGTTTACGATTCCAACGACTAAGTGCAAATTTTTTAGAACAGCTAACATTGTACCTAAGAAATTCAAGTAAGAAAAAATATTAAGCGATATATGGAACACTCCATTTAGTATTTAATTATGACTTTAAAGTGCACTTGTGATTCAGTAAGTGCCAAATACTTCATTAAGGACTGTAATACCTCAGAAAGTAAACCACAGTGTTCAATGGATTTACTTATGCTGTCAAAAAATGACCACTGTATATTTCAATAGTATAGCTCTCAACACCTATAACAAGGTATTGATATTTCCTTCTAATAACAGTATGATGGTGGGGAAACTTCATGCAAAATATAGAGGATAAACAATTTTTTCCATAGTAATTCAAGATTCAGGAGAAAACATATGAATTATGTAGGTGTTTGCACTGTTTTCCTAAGTAATCATTTCTGAAAAGACATTAATATAAAGAAGTTAAGGGAGGGGCGCCTGGGTGGCTCAGTTGGTTAAGAGACTGCCTTCGGCTCAGGTCATGATCCCCAAGACCTGGGATCAAGTCCCAAATCAGGCTCCCTGCTCAGCGGGAAGCCTGCTTCTCCCTCTCTCACTCCGCCTGCTTGTGTTCCCTCTCTGGCTGTATTCTCGCTGTCAAATAAATAAATAAAATCTTAAAAAAAAAAAAAAAAAGTTAAGGGAGTAGAGAAGGGGAAATCTCAAATGGCTAGTAAAATATTTTTCAAATATTACTGAAATCAAAGAGTAAAAATGTAAAGTTGAGATTTCAGAGTTACACAAGGAATTCATAGTTCTCACTATTCAGGAAACTCAAATACATAATTCTTTAAAATTAGCTGAAAGATTATATTCATTTTATCAAAATATACTAATATTTTTCAATACAGATATTTATAAGGCATTATGACAGTTTAAAAGAGTCCTATGCTGTTAACTGGATTTCAAGGCCTAGAACAGGGCTGGCAGACTTTTTCTACCAAGGACCAGACAGTAAATCTCTTAAGCTTTACGGACAATATAAGTGTCTGTCACAGCTGCTCAATTCTGCACCTAGAACAGGAAAGCAGCCATAAACAATAATGAATGAGCAAGGCTGTGTTCCAATAAAATTTTACTTCGACCAAAATTTGAATTTCACATAATTTTCATGTGTTAAGAAATATTATTATTCTTTTCATTTTTTTCAACCTCTAAAAATTTAAGAACCATCCTTAGCTCAGGCACCATCCAAAAATAGGCTACATGAAGGAATTGGCCTCGGCAGTTTGCCAACCCCTTCCCTAGGAAAGAAGAGCGAAAAGAAACAATCTAAGAAACAAATTTCTGAAAACCTAAAGAAAGGGGAAAGAAAAATACATGTAGTTCCTTTTTTACAGATATAAAACTGCCATTGTAATTTCTTATTTTCAAAACTCTTACTGTGAGAAGATTTCTCAGGAAAAGGACAAGAATAAGTTTCAATGAACTTTGCTATTGAGAACTATTCTAGGACCAATATACAGATACTGAAATAAATTTTCATCATCTATGTTTTATGACAATATCAGGAAGTGGAAGTACGGAGTACTGTGAAAATGAATAGGCTATTTTTTTCCCCTAAAAACAGATTTTTTTTTAAATGTGCCCTGATGGGGCGCCTGGGTGGCTCAGTGGGTTAAAGCCTCTGCCTTCGGCTCAGGTCATGATCTCAGGGTCCTGGGATCGAGGCCCACATCGGGCTCTCTGCTCAGTGGGGAGCCTGCTTCCTCCTCTCTCTCTGCCTGCCTCTCTGCCTACTTGTGATCTCTCTGTCAAATAAATAAATAAAATCTTAAAAAAAAAAAAGTGCCCTGATGGCCACTTCATTTTACCCTAGAACAATTCAGCGAGCTTCTGCTGCATTCAATATGCTGATCTGTGCACTCAACTCTATACGTTTCTGATTTCCATTCACAGCAATCTACAAAACTTCCTTCCCCAGTGACTAGAGAAAAGAGATGACTAACCTTACACTTGCTATTTAGTTCCTAAATATTTGTATCTCCAAGGCAGATGAAGATAGTTCTTCCCTGACCTAACTTATCCTTTCCTCTTTGCTCTCTCTCATCTGCATTTCCTTATATTAGGATCCCTGACCCCTTCTTAAGGAAGTTCACCTAAAGGTGTAATAATTTGACAACTCTGCAATCACCACTGGGAGGAGTGACAGTAGTGTTAAATGTTCTGAAATATTTAATAGTCAAGACAAAATATTCTGAAAGGCCGTCCTTTTCCGAGTTGTTAATCACTTAGAATCAGAGAGCCACTCATCTTTTTTGTGGTGTGTGCAAACTGGAAAACTCCCAAGTTAAAGCAGGAGTTACATAACTTGGTTAGGGCTATCAATAACACAAGATAATACGTAAATAAAAGACCGACAACTGAGAAACCAAATGAAGCCATTTTTGGAGGAAAATACTCCAATTATTTTTTTAAGTTTTACTAAGTATACTGTAGTGGCACCATAGAGAATAGTATGTTCGTTCATGCAGAAAATCCCTAGGTACAAACAATAAAGATCTTATATTCTTTGAAAGAATAATCACTTTTTGGAACAGACAACAAACTTCAAAATGACTTGTGCATACATTTCACCTCTAGTGGTCAGTAGTTATATTAGGATTTATTATCAGAATCAGAGGAGTTGTAATGTAAACTAAGCCTATCATGAGAACAAGGAAGATACTGAACATTTTAGTTATGCGTATGATTTACCTATAATATTACTATAGAAAATAGATTTAGAAAAGACCTATTTCGCTCTCTGATGATTTAAAAATGTGGGGAACTTGTGCTGCAGCTGTCCCACTTACAAACTTGGGATAAAAAGGATATAATGAAAACAGTTAAAGTAATCCTGGTATTTTCATACTGATTAAACCATGAGGTGATAAAACAAATACTGTTTTGATACCTTAAGGACTAGTAGGTCTGTTTACAGGAGACATTCTCCTAAGCATATTCTTGCCAGGAGATTGCTACTTCAATGTTAGCATATGCTATACAACTCACTGTAAATGTTGTGAATATATAACTCTCACAGAGCAAAATTTAATAACTAAATATCAAAGGAGCTCCAGATAATGCCGATTTGATATTCTTCCTCTATATTATAGTATGTAGTTTTGGCTACTGGTAAACTCTACAAGTTTTCTGGGTTTCTTACAATGGTTGTTGGTTTAGGAAAGTCAAGGGAACAGATATACCTCTTGGCACAGGACATAGTGCAGAATCGTTTTGACCGAAGAAATTCATTGGCATATCCCATCTTCCCACAGAATTCACACTTGAGCAACTCAGTGTCCATTTCTTCTAATGTCTCTAAAAAGGAAACAAAGGAAAAAAACTTCCAAAAATTTAATTGTGGCAGATAT
This sequence comes from Spilogale gracilis, assembly GCA_004023965.1. Lineage (NCBI taxonomy): Eukaryota > Metazoa > Chordata > Mammalia > Carnivora > Mephitidae > Spilogale > Spilogale gracilis. The sequence goes on along the minus strand of PITA01022856.1, from coordinate 7,438 downwards.
TCTTTTAGCATCTACTCTGGTTCGATACAGCTAGTTCAGTCCCTCCAGGAGACCTAAATGGTCTTTTAACTTTTCAATCGATAGCCACCGTGGCAAGGAAAATACTCCAAAAACAACGGCAACCACCCTCTTACTCCTCCATAAACATTTCATGGCGTTTTCTCTGTCCAAGTAAGCAATGCATTTTTAAAGGTTCATCTTGCTAAGAATCCAACATACCTAAAATGGGCAAATAACTTTATTGAGCAGTGTAAAAGAAATGAAGATGAATAAGGCAAAACCTTCAGGAAGAACACTCTCAAAAAGCACTGTGCAGGACATGAATTTTGGTGCGCAGTGCTATGAAGATACATAGTAGAAAACACTTAATTGTAACTGCAGAAAATGAAGATGACTTCAAAAAGAAGGTAAACTTCTGTATGCTTGATTTTAGAGGAGCATGTAAGAGAACATTTTCAAAGGTCTGCAGTGTACAGTAGAAAGTGCAGATACGTATATCTAATTGTAAAACAGTCACTATGAGGTGTAGCATATTAAAACAAAAATAATTTAGATTCATCTTAAAAATCACAGTTAATTTTGTAATTTCTAATCTCTGCTCCTTTTTGTCAGAGTATTCTCTATTAAGTTAGAATGTCGTTCCCTCCTCCTCAATATCCATAATTTTCTTCAAACCATATTATAAGACCCAAGGAAACTTCCTACCTAAATCCTCAAGTATCCTGCTGTAATCACCTATAAACAAGAAATTTTATTTTCATGACCCACAGTATCTTCAACTGTATACCTTTCCCAAAGAACTGCAATGAAGACTACATGAATACCTAGTAAATAGGAGCCATAAAAAAAGTGACAGTTCTGTTTCCTATCTCTCCATAAGAGTTAAGAAAACCAAGACCTATAATAAGTACTTAATAAAAATGGTTAAATTCTTTTTTTTAATGATTTTATTTTTTCATGAGAGAGAGAGGCAGAGAGAGAGAAGCAGACTCCCCGCAGGTCAGGGAGCCCGATGCAGGAATCAGTCCCAGGACCCTGAGATCATGACCTGAGCTGAAGGCAGACTTAATAACCGACTGAGACACCCAGGCGCCCTAAATTCTCTTTTTTAACTGTTAATTCTTTTTAAAAAAAAAATATTTTATTTATTTATTTGACAGACAGAAACACAGCCAAGAGGAAATACAAACAGGGGGAGTGAGAGAGGGAGAAGCAGGCCCCCCACCGAGCAGGGAACCCTATGTGGGGCTCGATCCCGGGACTCCGGGATCACGACCCGAGCGGAAGGCAGCCGCCCAACCAACTGAGCCACCCAGATGCCCCTTAACTGTTAATTCTTAAATCCACTATATTCTGCCATGTTCTTGTATCACACTAATTCCCATGCCAAGTCATGCAGAATATGTAAAAAAGTATACTTCACTAACTACGGCTTTTAGCTGTAAGTCCTCCGTGTGCTTTTCTATGTTTACTCATTTAACCAAAGACTTATAAAGATGAAGAGAGGGGGTGGGGCACCTGGGTAGCTCAGTCATTAAGCATGGGCCTTCGGCTCATGTCATGATCCCAGGGTTCTGGGATTGAGCCCCATACCAGGCTCCCCGCTCTGTGGGAAGCCTGCTTCTCCCTCTCCCACTCCCCCTGCTTGTGTTCCCTCTCTCACTGTGTCTCTCTCTGTCAAATAAATAAATAAAATCTTTAATTAAAAAAAAAAAAACGAAGAAAGGGACTCTGAAATGTAGACATGGATGACAAGTACTCAGAAAATTTAAGCAATCATATACTATCCTAGTGTTACTGTTGAAGCAAATGGCAAAGTGCTAAGTCACAATAAGACAGCAAGAACTACTAAAAAGCATAGCATGAAATATCTGAAGTTGCAAGGGACATCCAAATATATCAACATGACTGATCAAATCATGAACCAGCAAGAGTTCATTATAAAAAAAGTTTTCAGGACTACCTTCATAAGCAAGTCATTTGGTTAGTAGCAATGAGAAAGCGTCTCAAAACAAGTAAAATTAAAATTAAAATTGCCCCTAGAAATGGCTTTTACACAACTGTGGCTCAACAACACATTCCTGGGAACTGATGTTATAACTTCCAGTATTGTTTTCACTTTGTCATGCTTGTAACCTGGTCTGACAAGAGAAAGAAGTTCTCATTCCACAACCAATGCCACCAATCTGGCCCCAAAGAATCTAGTCAAGTTGTTCCATTTCCAGACTACACTGAAAGCTAAAAAACATGTATTCACTAACGTAGCAATATGTAACACTTGTTAATAGGTTAGAATCCCTTACAAAGGAGAAGGGCATATTTTTGCTGGTGAGAGAGGGACAACCCAATAGGTATGGCCTAAGAACAGACTATGTAACAAAAGAATATATAAACATCAGTTTTATTTCTCATAATGAAGAGAGGCACATTAACATTCAAAAATCCCTGTTCTCATGTTTGTCAGAATTTTAACAAATTTGGTATTACCAAGGCTACTTTTTTATACTTGTGAATAAAAAATTCACATTCTCATTTGGCCAAATGAGTTCAAAAACTGTTGCTTTAGCTAATAAAGATGGAAGCCTATGGCATAGACAGCTGGTAATTTTCCAACTTCAATTCTTCACTTTTCTCACAGTAACAAAATCCTAAATTTCAGCAAGGTATATGGGCTCCGCCCTAGGTGTAGCCATCCACAGCATGTGAATGGAAATGCTTGCAAATTCCAGGTGGCATCCTTTTCCCCTATCTCACTGATTAGCATGTGAAAAATGAAAATTAGCTATCTTGGAAATGAAAGCAACATTCTAGGGTTGAGAAAACCATAACATACTGTCAGTCTTAGGTGTTCAACACCTGCTTGCCTTTGAGTAAAAATTAAACTGCGACCTTACTTAATCAAATTATTCTAGTTTTTTTTTTTTTTTTTAAAGATTTTATTTATTTGACAGAGAGAAACACAGCCAAAGAGGGGACACAAGCAGGGGGAGTGAGAGAGGGAGAAGCAGGCTTCCCACCGAGCAGGGAGCCCAATGTGGGGCTCGATCCCAGGTCTCCGGGATCATGACCTGAGCTGAAGGCAGTCGCCTAACCAACTGAGCCACCCAGGCGCCCCAAATTATTCTAGTTTCTAATGGAGTGGCCAAACATATGTCCTAAGAGAGGTCGCCATTTTCTGTGTGTGAGTAGTTACTTTTTAATTTTCTGAAGACTTGAAATCACTCAACAATAAGAAGCAAAAGAGAGAGGCACTGAGATAGAAATCATGATCAATATGATGATTTACCAGGGAGGACAAAAGATATGGACAAAAGATAAATCAGTCTACTGGTTGGAGATACTAGTTACAGAACCAGTCTAAATAGAAAAACTATCCTTAAAAAAGAGAATACTCCTTACACTAACTTTTTAAGTACTGAATTAAACTTTATTAACTACTAATAGTAAATAAATGACTTCACCATTTCACTTTATAGAACCTCCCATAAACACTGAAGTACAGAATAGAAACACTTTATAAAATTACCTTGGGAAATTACGAAGTATTTAAAAACTTGGCATATTCTATGTAAATAAAGCTCCACTATGAAACAGATTAATCTTTCTTGACTATATTTACCTTGTAACACTGCAAATTTAAGTGAACAGTGTGTTATCTTGATACATTTATATATTATGATTGTGGTAGCAATATTTAGTACCTCCATAGCCCTTTGTCATTTTACATAATTATCCTTTCTTTTTAGCGACTGGAATACTTAAGTTTTAATCTCTAAGCAGTACTGTTGTCTATATTCATTACACTCTTCATCTCAAATGAAACATTTTCTCAGATAAAATAGTATGCATAACTAAAAGTATTCAGGAATTAAGTGAAATTAAGTTCATAATAAAAGGCAAAATGTAGGGCGCCGGGGTGGCTCAGTGGGTTAAAGCCTCTGATTTCAGCTCAGGTCATCATCTCAGGGTCCTGGGATAGAGGCCTGTATCCTGCTCTCTGCTCAGTGGGGAGCCTGCTTCCTCCTCCCTCTCTGCCTGCCTTTCTGCCTACGTGTGATCTCTCTCTGTCAAATAAATAAATAAAATCTTTTTAAAAAATCCTTAAAAAGGAAAATGTAGACACTGTCTAGTTCTGATTGAAAAATAATTATAAAAGGATATATATAACAATTTATACAATCATACAACTGAGGAAATCTCAGTATGAACCAGGTACTAAATGACCCCAAAGAATTACTATTAATATTGTTTTGTGTGATACAGCATTCTAGTTACATAAGAAAATGTATATTTTTTAGAAATGCACAAATGAATTATATACCAGTGTAATGAAATGAGGACTGTGATTTTTTTTTTTTTAACAGAAGGAAGGAGGGAAGAAAAGAAGAGAAAGAGAAAAGCAACAGAGAAAGAGAAGGGGGAATGGAGGAAGGAAAACAAAAGGGATAGATGAAGCTAGTATGGCAAAAATAATGTTTGAAATTGGGTAACAATGTTGAGTCTAGGTGAGTGAGGATTCATTATACAATTCTAATTTATGTATGTTTGAAATGTTTCATTGTTAATATTCCTTTAAAGTGAAAAGAATCGGGGTACCTGGGTGGCTCAGTTGGTTGAGCAACTGCCTTCGGCTCGGGTCATGATCCTGGAGACCCGGGATCGAGTCCCACATCGGGCTCCCTGCTTGGCAGGAAGCCTGCTTCTCCCTCTCTCACTCCCCCTGCTTGTGGTCCCTCTCTAGCTGTGTTTCTCTCTGTCTAATAAATAAATAAAATCTTTAAAAAAATAAATAAATACAATAAAGTGAAAAGAATCACACTGATCTCAATATAAGTTAGCAGTAAAAACCAAATTTTATGCTACTATCCTACTCTTTGCTGTTCAAATAAAAGGTAAACCAGTAATGAATACATTTCAACAGTTTAAAACATACTAACAATGACAGAGAATAAGTTTATAACTTACTAACAATGACAGAGAATGCATTCCTTTTCTGAACAAAGAGGAAAACTGTGGGCAAAGACTATTTTGTTTACCAGCATACTATTTTGCTTAATTTACCAAAGTATAGGCACATACAGTATATGCTCAATAAACATGTGAAACTTAATTTTAGATGAAATATACTAAGATATTAAGGATAATTACTCAGACACAGATATTAATTAAATCACTAATGTAGACTCCTGACTACAGTAAATGCTATTGGACTAACCTGTATCACAATTACAGGGCCATGATCAGAATCAATAAAAAAATAAAATTTATCACTTCTGCATTTATTTGTGTTTGTTTTCCTATAGAAATTTTGTATACGATGACTCCTCTGGAATATTTCACTATATGTTAGATGAAAATCTATAAAGAAGGAATCTCTGGGGGCACCTGAGTGGCTCAGTTGTTAAGCATCTGTCTTGGGCTCAGATCGTGATCCCAGGGTGCTGGGATCGAGCCCTGCATCCGGGTCCCCACTTGGCAGGAAGCCTGCTTTTCCCTCTCCCACTCCCCTTGCTTATATTCCCTCTTCCACTGTCTCTATGTGTCAAATAAATAAAATTTAAAAAAAAAAAAGAAGGAATCTCTGACATTAAGATTTAGTGATATTTTCCTCTTCGAACAATTTAATCACCTCTTGATTAACACGTACATCCTTAATACAACTGTAACACCGACCTGATATCAAACATCAGGATATGGAAAAGTCTAAAACCAAACAACCCAAGAGCTTTAAATTTTTAAGCAAACTCAGTAAAACAGTCACGTAGTTAAGTCTGCTTAGAAAAAAAAAAAGGCAGAGAAATGCTAAAATTCTAAATACTTTCACATATAGTGGAACTTTCCCTCCCACACTCCTTCAAAAGTCAAACTGACATTATGCAAATTAAACATCAATCTTTCTAATTGAATTGTCTGGCCATTAAAGGTCTGATTAGCTTTCCATTTATCTCAGTTAAATAATGCATTATATAAGAATAAAAGTGAATAGCTTTCTAGTGTGTGGAAATATGTGTAGAATAAAAATACATATCCTGTTTCAAACGGTAAAAGTCAAAGTTAATTCAAACAGTATCTTAAAGTAAAATCCACAAACCTTCAGCAATCATGTCTTCCATCTCTGTGTCAGATGAGTTATCTGCATGCTTTGTATTATTCTGTAGCTCTGGCTGAACACATACAGAATTTATCACCTGATTATCCAAGAGAGGCCTTTTTTTCACAGGCTGTTCTATTAGCAAAGATGAACGACTTACCTTTAAAAGAAACAGAATAAAATTATCTTTTTTTAAAAGGCCTTTCAGAAATAACTTGGTTAAAAAGCCTCTTGGAATGAATAGTATCTGTGCGAATGAGTAGTATCTGTGCTAATTTACTTGTTCAACTCATCAGCTGAACTGATTCACTAAGTGCTTTTTATTCCTTAAGAATATTTTAGGCGACCTGCACATCAACAGTTTGTATTCCAATTCATCAGCACTATGGATGTTTCAAAGTCTCTGTCAAATGGAACCTAGTGTCCTAGTCTAGGCAAGTAATTAAAAAATGTCTTTAAAATGCAGTTAATGGGGCACCTGGGTGGCACAGTCAGTTAGGTATCTCTTAGTCAGGCATAACTCAGGTCATGATCTCAGGGTTGTGCGATCAGATCACCCCTGCACTGGGCTCCACACTCAGCAGAGTATGCCTCTCTCTCTCTCTCCTTCGACCCCTTCTACCCACCCTTCGTGCTAGCTCATGCTCTCTTTCTTGCTGAACTTTTTTTAAATAAACAAACAAACAAATAAATAAATAAAAATCGGCAATAAATTCTGATTAGCCACTATCCGTATTTTCTTTCTGCAACAAACTTTAAGATTTATTTTTCATGTATAAAGTTTTTTACTCCAAGGGTTGTTTCCTCAGGATAGATCACTACTGTATATATTTTAAAGATAAGTAAACTAATGTTCTAAGTGTTTAGGTGGTTTCTTTGCAAAAGCAAAATCAGGACTAGAACTCTGGTCTCCTGACTCCTAGTTCAGCAACCTAATCCACTACAATCACAAAAAGAAATGGAAAAATCCTCAAACATTAACATGAAAATCAAGAACAAAATATTCACTTATATTCAGTATACTTGGTTAAGTCCTAAATACTACTTATTTTAGAAATGTTTTCAGCAAAAACAATCCAGCCCCAAAATATTTACTGATTTATGACTGAACCTTTTAGCTGATTTTAAACAGAACCTCCTTTAAGAATGCTGGTTAAGGGGCACCTGGGTGGCTCAGTTGGTTAAGCGACTGCCTTCGGCTCAGGTCATGATCCCGGAGACCCGGGATCGAGCCCCATGTCGGGTGACCTGCTCGGCGGGAAGCCTGCTTCTCCCTCTCTCAGTCCCTCTGCTTGTGTTCCCTCTCTAGCTGTATTTCTCTCTGTAAAATAAATAAAATCTTTAAAA
>PITA01022855.1:0-29472 GCA_004023965.1 Spilogale gracilis | reverse complement strand
TCCCTCAGTTTGTTTCTGTGTCCAAAGTCTCTCATGTTTCGTTTCTCTCCCCAAATTACCCTACTTCCCATTTACTTTCCTTCTCCTATTGTCCTCTATATTACCCCTTATGCACCACAAGTAAGTGAAACCATGTGATACTTGACTTTCTCTACTTGGCTTATTTCACTCAGCATAATCTCTTCCAATCCAGTCCATGTTGCTACAAAAGTTGGATATTCATCCTTTCTGATGGAGGCATAGTATTCCATTGTATATATGGACTATATCGTCTTTATCCATTCATCTGTTGAAGGGCACCTTGGCTCTTTCCACAGTTTGGCGATTGTGGCCATTGCTGCTATGAACATTGAGGTATATATAGCCCTTCTTTTCACTACATCTGTATCTTTGGGGTAAATGCCCAGTAGTGCAATTGCAGGGTCATGGGGTAGCTCTATTTTTAATTTGGCTGTATGTTTCTTTTGCATTCTTCCTATATTCATAATTAAGTCTTCTGTGTTTTGTCTATAGGTTAATCTGAAATTTAATATCAGTCATCTGTGTTTACATTATCATGACTATGTACATAGCATTTACCTCAGGGCCAAGAATTAGGTTATATTTCCTTTCTTATGTGGCTTTTTAATTTTTTCTGGAGTTTCTAGTAGCTTTTATCCCCCACTCTATTTTATCTGCCTGTATTACATTTTCAGTTTGATTGTTGAATTCTTTTCAAAGTCTCCTTCACAACGAATGAATGGAAACTTTTTTCTGGAAACATCTTTCCCACAGGCCTTCAACCACACACTCCACCGTGGGCTAGTTTCTCTCTAGACCTACTTCACAGCTACCATCCTGGAACTTTATTGCTTCCTGGGTTGGATCCACTCTTCAAAAGTTGATGTTTTCCTCCTTCTTTGTTTATTTCCTCTTTTTTTTCTGGACTAAATCCTCAATTTCCTTTGAAAGTATTTGCTGCAGATTAATTCCACAAGACATCTGTCTCTGAAAATGCTTTTATTCTACTCACACTTGACTGGTAATTTAACTGGTTATAGCATGCTGTGCTGAAGAAAATCATTTTCTTTTTTTTTCTTTTTTTAAAAGATTTTATTTTTAAGTACTCATTACACCCAATGTGGGGCTTGAACTCACAACCCTGAGATCAAGAGTTACATGCTCTGCCGACTGAGCCAGCCAGGCACTCTGAAAGTTGTTTTCCTTTAGAACTTTGAAGGCTTTGCTCTAATGTTGTCTCATCTGTGAGATTTCTGATAAGAAATCCTATGTCGGGGTGCCTGCGTGTCTCAGTCAGTTGAGCTTCTGACTCTTGGTTTCACCTCAGGTCATGATCTCCAGGAAGAGGGATTGAGTCCCATGTCTGGTTCCAGACTCCTGCTCAGTGTGCTTGGGATTCTTTCCCCCTCCACCCCCTCCCCCTCTGCTCCTACCCCACTTGCACTCTCTCTACAAAATAAATAAATAAAATTTTTTTAAAAAGAAATTCTATATCAATATCATTCTCATTTCTTCATAGGTTACCTGTTTTCCTTTGTGGGGGGTTTGAGGATGTCTCTATACTTTGTATTATGAAATTCCACAAAAATATACTCCAAAAAAATCTCTTATTTTGTTTCTTTGATCATTATATTTTATTCTCTCTTGAATTCCTAATAGCCAAATGTTGGACCTCACAGGTTTACCCTCTATGGATCATTTTTTTTTCTATCTCATTTTACTTCTTTTAGTCTTTTTTGTGTTACTTTCTTTCATCTTTCCTCAACTTTATCTTCCAGATTTTCCCTTGAATTTTATCTCAGAAATGATATTTTTATTTCAAGAGAACTTTTTTCTCTGATCATTTATTTTCAAATATCCTATTCCTCTCACATAAACACAATGTTTTCTTGAAACTCTCTCAGTATACTAATTAGAGTGTTTGCCCCCTGCGCGCTCTCTCTCTCTCTCTCTCTCTCTCTCTCTCTCTCTCTCTCGGATCCTGTATTTTTTTTTCTATTTGGTTATCAAATTTCACTTTGAAAGCTTTCCTCAAATATCTGGTAGTCATTGATATTTTGTTGCTGTTCACATGAAAGAAATGAAGCAGTAAAAAAGTGATTGAGGGCTTCATATACATGAATACGGAGCTAACCATTTTGTTGGGGGGATTCCTAAGTGCAAAAATGTCAAATACTTTTCTCTTGGACCTCTCAATATCTTTAAAGAATAACACTCCCATTTGGAGGAGGTCATGGAGGAGGGCATTCTGTCCACCAGAGTGGGGAGGGGACAGGGAGAATCAATTCTATTTAAAACATGACTTAATTCATTCTCCTTGCTCCTGCCTCACATCTCATTCTCTTTTTCAAACCTAGCATTTATGCAGGCAAGAAAGCCTTTCTCTTTCACCGTCCCACCACTTTGCAAGTATCCTAAGCTGTGGCTTATTGGTCACCACACCTCCATCTGTTTTCCAGCATTCATCCAACATTTATCTACTGATGGCCTTTTCCCCCATTCTCTTCACCACCGTGAAATTATATCTTTTCTATTCCTTTGCTGCTTGGGATGTACAGGCAATATACACGTGTCATCTGTCTGCCGCCTTTAACTTAATAAAATACATAAACTTGTTTTGATTACTGCCTGAGCTCTCACTGTGCTATTCATCTCATTTCTTCTGGAGTACAGCACTCAACAGCATCGTACTCATTGTAGGATAGCATCCCCTTGATTTAGTACCAAAAGCCCATGAAACAGGATACTGAAACATTACAACAGTAAACTTCCATATACTCCCTTCTTAAGCAGAATTTCCTTTTGTTTTCCAACTTCATTAAGATATAATTGACTTATAGCATGCGTAAGTTTAAGGTGTACAACATGGTGATTTGATAGGTATACATATTACAAAATGATTACTACTATAAGGTTAGTTAACATATCCGTTATGTATGTAGTTACGACCTCACATGGTTACTTTTATTTTCCTGGTGAGAACTTTTAAGAGGTACTCTTAGCAACTTTCAAGTACACAGATACAGTATTTTTGTTCATTATAGTCATCATGCTGTACATTACAGCCCCCGGACTAATTCGTCTTGTAACTGGAAGTTTGTGCCCTTTGACCACTTTCACTCTTTTCTCACTGGCCCACACTGACAACCACCCATCTGTGTTCCTATGATTTCTTTTTTTTTTTTAAATTCTACATATAAGTGGTATCATACAGTATTTGTCTTTCTCTGATGAATTTCACTTAGTATAATGGCCTGAAGGCCATTATGTTTTTGCAGGATGGCAGGATTCTCTCCTTCTTATGGCTCAACAATATTCCATTTCATATATAGATACAGATATCCATTCATCTGTCAACACGCGGTTTCCATGTCTTTATTGTTGTAAATAATGCTACAAAAAACCTGGGGGTGCAAATCAATGTAGTAATGTCTTTTTGTTTCAATAAATACCCAGAAATGGGATCGCTAAATCCTATGGTACTTCGTATCTTTAGGGTTTTGTTTGTTTGTTTGTTTGTTTTGTATCTTTAGTTTTTGGAGGAACATGTTGTAGTGTTTTCGGTGGAGGCTGCACCAGAAGTGCAAGAGGCTTTCCTTGTCTCCACATCCTCACTAGTACTTTTCTCTTGTCTTTTTGATAATAGTCATTCTAATAGGTGTGGGGTGATAGCTCATTGTCGTTTTGATTTGCATTTCCCTGCCAAAGAGTGCTATGGCGATCATTTTCATATACCTATTGGTCGTTTGTATATCTTCTGTGGAAAAATGTTCATTCAGGTCCTTTGCCCATTTTTAATAGGATTACCTATTTGTTTTCCCAGTGAGTTGTATAACCACCACGTATATTTTGGTTATAACCCCCTATCAGATACAGTTTACAAAGTATTTTCTCTTATCCTGTAGGTTGCCTTTTCATTCTCTTGGATGTTTCTTTTTCTGTGCAGAACCTTTTTAGTTTGATGTAGTCCCACTTGTTTATTTCTGCTTTAATTTTGTCACTTTGGCATTCTGTGTCATATCCAAAGAGGCTTTGCCAAGACCAGTGTCAAAGAGCTTATTTTATGCTTTCTTCTAGTTTGCAGGTCATTTAAGTGTTTAGTCCATTTCAAATTATTTTTGTGAATGGTATATGGACGTTTTATTCTTTTGTGTGTGAATTTCATCTTCCCAACCCTGTTTATTGAAGAGGCTGTCTTTTCTCCAATGAGTATTTTTGGCTCCCATGTCAAATATAAGTTGCCCATATATGTACGGCTTTATTTCTAAGCTCTTGATTTTGTTCTGTTGGTCCATGTGTCTGTTTTTATGACAGCACCATACTATAGCTTTGTAATATAATTTGAAATCAGGAAGAGTGATGCATCCTGCTTTGTTCTTATTTCTCAGGATTGCTTGGGCAACTCATGGTATTTTGTGGTTCTATATGAATTTTAGGATTTTTTTTCTATTTTTGTAAAAAAAAAATAAGCAGATTTGGGGCACCTAGGTGGCTTAGTCAGTTAAACATCTCCCTTCAGCTCAGTTCATGATCCTGGGATCCAGGCCCAAGAGTTGGGCTCCCTGCTCAGTGGGCAGTCTGCTTCTCTCTCTCCTTCTGCCCCTGCTTGTGCTCTCTCCCTTACTTTCTCAAATAAACAAATAAAATATTTTTTAAAAGTAAGCAGATTTTCTATGTATAGACCAAGATGTCTGATAAAGTTTTAGTACAGTCAGTTCATTAGGCAGCTACTTGTCCTTTCTCCCAGGGGCAGTGGTTCTTAACCTGAGGAGCTTATTAAAAATACATATTCTTGGGTGCCTGGGTGGCTCAGTCAGTTAAGCATCTGACTCTTGGTTTTGGCACAGATCATGACCTCAGGGTCACAAGATTGAGCCCTGAGTGAGCTGGGCTCCCTGCTCAGTAGGGAGTCTGCTTTCCCTCTCCCTCTTCTTCTGCCCCCCTACTCATGCATTCTCTCTCTCTTTCTCTCTCTAAAATAAATAAATAAATCTTTAAAAAAATATTCTCAGCTCTCAGCCTTGCAGAAGATCTGGGATAGAGCCAACATTCTGTATTTTGGAAGAGCTCCCTAGGTAATAAAGCATAGCCACGGTAAGAACACCTGACCACTGAAATGCCCACAATAGCAAGGCTTAGCCGCTCCCATTGTCATTCCAACCTCTATTATAGCTGACACTAGGGTGACATGGAAGGCTGTAAGGTGAGCATTTTCAGAGAATAGTTGTGTGGCTACCTCAATAAAAACCCACCAAGCAATTCATACAAAATTGACAGATTGAATCTGTGTTGAGAAAATTCACATGTCCAAAGTCATCAATGTGAATGATGTAGGTAGGAGCAGTCCGGGGATCAATTGCCAGATGGTACTATCCCTTCTCAATGTCTATATATGTAACAAGAAGGTAAGAAATTACATTATCGCTGTGCTAGATAGCCTAGTTACCAAAAAAACAAAAAAACAAACAAAAAAGAAGAACACCTTCCCATAAACTCTGAATTGGAGCAATGTGTACTAGCTTTGACTGGGTGGAAAGGTTCTTTTTAAAAGGGAGCACTAGGGTTCTAATCAAGACAGCCTGACATAATTGACTCACTGTCTTATTTTTAAGAGCTAGAGCCCTTTTGGAACTTTGACATTTCACCCCCAGGGGAATCAGAAGTGAGCCAGACAGAGCCACAGATTTGGAAATACTAAGGAGGAGACCTTAGACATGGCTTCTGTACCAGGGCAGGAGTACCATGATGCAGTAGCTGAGAGCGTGGGTTTTGAGTCAGACACAGCTCGGCTAGATTAGGCTCCATCACTTACTAGTTATGTCACCTTGAGCAAACTGCTTAACCTCTGTAAGCTTCATTATTCCCTTCTGAAGTTTCTAAAGCAAACCAAACTCTGTCAAGCTCTGGTGGTTCTATATAAGCAGCTCCCTCTGCTTAGAATACCACTCGCCTTTGACCCTAACTGCTGCTCACCCTTCAGGTCCCGAGTCGATGTTGCTGCTTTCTGGAAGCCCCCGATTCCCCAATCTGAGTGATGCAATGCTTTTCTGCATCTCTTCCCCAAGTGCATGAAACACAACTTCAATTATAATCCGTTTGTGATAATTGGAAGTTTTTAAAAAATGTGTTTCTTGCACACATGAGGAGCCAGCAGACTAGGGCTTGTGTGCTAAATCTGACCCATGACCTATTTCTGTATAGACTTCAAGAATGGTTTTGGAATTTTTATGGAGTTGGTTCAAAAAAGAGGAATATGCAATAGGATATTTAGTGTTCCACAAAGCCTAGAATATTTACTATCTGGCTCTTTACAGAAAAAGTTTGCTGACCCCTGCCATAGACAATTAGCAATCTGAAGGTGAGAACTAATTTTCATTTCACTCTGTGTTCTATTCCTAAGCCAGTGCCTGCCACATAATATGCACTCAGATGTTTGTCGAATGAAAGAATGGATGAACTAGTTTAACCAATATTTTTTAAAGTATAACTTATGATAGGACCAAGAAACAAATTTATTTGGTCTCTCAAAGTGCAAAGAAAATGTACCCTTTTGGGGTAAATTTTTCTGACCCGGGATGGAAATTTGGGCAGACCACATGACTCTTCTGTTCATTTCTTTGAGAATCGACAGTCGTCAGATCACTCAAAGTCACAAAACATGAACTTGGTTTAGTAGTCAGGACATATTCAGTCCAACATTTGAATCAAATTCCTCCGGCTTACGGAGAGATAAGGTCCCTCTTCCCACCCCACGCTAAGGCCTATAGGTCATGGCCACCTGCCTTTGGAGAAAGACGGGCTGATGGGTTTTCTTCTTTTTCTCTCCACCTGCCAACTCCTATTTAGACCCTCACTAGGGCAGATCAGGAATAGAGAAGACAGTCACTTCTTCCTTGGTAGAATGAATGGCTTCTCACTTTCTGGGTCTCTGGCTCTTCTTTGGGTTCTTTAAAGGCTCCCATCCCTGAGGACCCTTCTCGTGCAATTTGGGAGACCTGGGTCGATGCATTTCTATTCTGGTTCTACTTTACAACTCCTTCCTCAGCCCCAAAGAATCTGACAGCTATCTCCAGCTATTTTTGACTGGGGTCTCTCCACCCCTCTAGGTGGCTCTATTAGACAGGGTCCAGGGTGACCCCACCTTGGCTCTCTCTCTTGCATGACCCCTATTTGGTTCCCAAGAAACACTCAAACGTCCCTTGTCCTGACAAATCCTGGGAATGCTAGCCAATCCCAACACATACAATTGTCCTCCTGCCAAGGGCCACATTAGCTTTCTCAGAATGGAGGACAGCCCCAATCCTCTGCCTCTACTGCAGGGAACAAATGTCAAGCTCTCCGTGCAGTCCGGTGAAACACCCTCTAACTAGGGTTGAAGTGAAGGAGGTAATATTTCCAGTACCTCAACACTCCCATGAAAGGTGGTGTGAAGTCTTAGCCTGGCAACAGAGCTCTTGAAAGAAATGTTTTCACAAGTTTTCCTTCCCACTCTCCTCCACAATCCGACTTTTTTTTTATTTCTTGGAACATGTTCTGGAACATTTCCTCTATAAATTCTGTATATGATGGATGATCTGAGATAAGGGCACATTTTATGTCTCCCTGGAAACTTGACTATCAATAATACCATGTTACCTAGGACTTACTTTGTTCTAATTAGGAAAGGAAAATTAGACTGTCCCTGGCGAAACCTTATATCCAAGTAGCCTTATTCTCTTCAGACATCTAAAAATTTGAGATGGCAATGTTAACATATATTAATCATCTATTGTGTAGGGCTTGCTTCAGAGATATTTTCTCATGTCAACCTCGTGATGAGAGTCTTTCCCACTTTTACACTTGAGAAAACTTAGTCTCAAAGAAATTTATCGGCTTTCTCAAGGTAACCCAGAAAATACAGATCAAAACCGAGGCTGAAATCCAGGTGGCAGAATAGAATGAACGGGGCGCCTGGGTGGCTCAGTGGGTTCAAGCCTCTGCCTTCAGCTCAGGTCATAATCTCAGGGTCCCGGGATCGAGGCCCGCATCAGGCTCTCTGCTCAGCGGGGAGCTTGTTTCCTCCTCTCTCTCTGCCTGCCTCCCTGCCTACTTGTGAGCTCTCTCTCTCTGTCAAATAAATAAATAAAATCTTAAAAAAAAAAAGAATAGAATGAACGTATTTCCCTGGAGAACACTAGGTATCCTGAAGAGGTCCCTCCCTAAGCGCAAAATTTCTCTTGAGTCTCACTCTTGATTATACAGATGCTTACAATGTGTGCGATTTGTTCTACAATATATGTTTGTTGTCATAGAAACTGTATCACAAATTATTGCTCAAATTACCTAGGTCCTCCCTACTGAAGTTTCAAATAAAATTAATCCTCTAGAAAAATACATTATGTTTACCCTGTAATTTCATGAGTCTTGAGCATACCACTCCAGTTTAACCAACCCCAGCAGAGTCCATAAGGTATTACATTATGCCAGTAAAATGTTGAGGATTTGAAGGGGAGGGGCGCCCTGGTGGTGCAGTCAGTTAAACGTCTGTCTTTGGCTCAGGTCATGATCCCGGGGTCCTGGGATCGAGTCCCACATTGGGCTCCTGTTCAGGGGAGAATTACCAATTCTGTAGTAAAAATTGCTGACTATGAGTTGTTGAATGAACAATGCACTAATGTTATAATATTGGAAAAGTGACATGAGGCCATTCAGCTGCTTTTAACCTGTGGGCCAGGGAGCATGGAAATTCTATGCCTATTTTTGAGGGAGGGGAAGGTCCATAGCTTTTATTAGGTTCTCAGAGGAATCCAAGACCCACAAGAAGTTAAGAACCGTTGCCTGACGAGCACAGAATTCGAGATCATTTTGCTTTGTTGTTCAATATGTGCTCCCAGCTTACTAAATTGCACAAGATACTTCCTCCTTGAGCCTCAGTTTCCTAATTTGTAAAATGACGATAATAACACTCAAGTCATAGGGTTGTTGTGAGGGCTCAGTGAAGTTCTCTACATGAATCACTTGAACAGAGTAGGAACCAAAGAAATGTTAATCCCCTTCCTCCCGACACAGTTACCTATAACACAGTAGGGCCATTTCAAGTACAGGTGGACATGCCATTTATAATAGGACACATACACTTTCTTCAAAGATACTCTGCATTTGCTTTGACCTCCAACCAGAAACTCAGACCTAGATTCCAAAACCCACGTTACATTTCCATAAAATAATTTGAAACAACAGTATTCGGTTGGTGCAAAAAAAAAAAAAAAGTTTCCCAAACCTGGGAACACACATCTGCATCCATTCTGTTCGTGAAGATGAAATAATTTAAAACCCACTACAGGCCAGCATGCTTGGTTTCAATTCTAAGCCTCTATTACTATCAGACCTCGATGAAAAACCTTCTGATTTGAGCAAGAGCTCTGATCCTCTTAAATGACACATGGAGAAGCTTTGACAAAGACAGGGAGTCTTTGCTAATCCTACAGCTGCGTGAGGGAGCCTCGAAGGGGTTAAAGTGGAAGGCTTAGACAAACTTTGCTTCTCAGCTTCTCTCCTATCTCCTCCCTCTCCAGCGGGCGGCACACACCGACAAGGCAGAGCAGAGCTGAATCACTACCTTTCCGCATACTCTAAACTGTTGCCTGCAAGAGAGGACCTGGGGACTTAAGTGTTCAGACTGCTTGCATTCAAGTGTTCCAGACGGTATGTGCACATCCACACAGGCACCCCTCTTGGCTCTTTGGGGTTTATAAGGAGCCGGCATCTGAAACTGCACTCTGAAGTCGTAAGTGGCAACTGGTATTTTAAGTAACTAATACAAGGCGCTTTTCTGGGTTTGCGCTGGAAAGGTCTGACTCCTGAGGAGGATGAAAGAGAAAGCATACTTTGCACGAACGTAGTCCTGCTTCTCTGGCAAAATGAGGCTTGCATTCTATTTTCCAGATATGCCAGAGATGTTCCCGAACAAGTTGCCTGTCAGTGCAAGCTTCAAAAGGGATACTTAAATGGCCAACCCCATTCATCCCGTAAGCCAGGAAAGGTAAGACAGATTTGGAAATATTATGATGTTATTCGTGGTGAAATGAGCGGTATTATCTTATTTATCGTCAGGTGTGACAAATAGGCACCATCTGCAGCAGAAGATACAGCAACTCCCACTTGAGAAAGCTTATTACCTAATGGCTCCAGTCATTGAAGAAGCACTTGCTGCTGGAATTGTTTTTTGTTTTTTGTTTTTTTCCATGGGGCTAATGTGAAACTAGATACTCTTAACAGCTTCTCCCTCAGTTTTCTCGCCTCTCGATGGGCAGATAAATACAAAACAGAATGCCTGTGTTTGTTCACTCCTGCAAGCTGTTGCAAGTGATCATTTGGGCTCTCTCCTCGGAATTGTTGCACTGATCATTTTCCTTACCTATCTGGTGGGATTGCAGGTATAATGCAGAAAAATGCAAAATTACCAAGCGAATTGTTTTCAGAATGTTATCATGTTAAATAAGAAAAGCAAAAGTAACTATTAGGAGCTCCTTGAGGATCCTTGTGTTGACAGGGATCCCCCTACATTTCTGTCTACATCCTGAGCACTTAGCCCAGTGCCTAGTAGTTGGTGGGCACTCAAAGGTTTGCTGAGTAAGTAAGAACTGATTGGTGGTCTAGGCAGAACTTTGTTGCTCTTATTAGGAACAAGTTTCACCCAAGGGATCCCTTTCAGGAATGGATGGAGAAAGCTCCACATTCCCTTCATGATCTGGGTGGGTACATTATTTTACCTCTGTGAGGTTACACATACTATACTTGGCATTTTGAGGTTCGAACCAAAACATAACAATTTTTTTTTTAGTTACCAAGAATTATATTTACCAAGTAAATGACAAGACATGCAATCAGAAAACCAAAGGTGCATTCACATCACTTGTGAGTACTTTGATTTACATTAGACATGAAGAAAACCAGATGTTCAAGCTAAGGGTGGACATTGGACCATTCTTAAATTAATCTCTTTCCCTTTTGGTTCCCTCAAACTTCCCTCCCCCTTTTTCTTCCTCCTCCCTCTTTTCCCAATGTTTTCTTATGTCCCTATCTTTATCTCTGCTTCTTAATCACTCATTCTCTCCCACCTTTGATTCATACATCCCTCATCATCTTATTCCTCATATTTTCTGCCTTCCCTTCTCCCACTTTCTCTCCATTTCCCCTTCTTTCCCCGCTATTCCTTACCCTTTTTCCTACACCTCACTCTCCTCCTTATCCCTCAACAGTTTTCAATCACTTTTACAAAGACTGGAACCTGATTATTATTTTATAAGTTTCCAAAAAGGACTGCAGGCTACTAAAATTATGTAAGGGTCTTTCCATGAAAAGCAGAGCCTTCAGAATCAATAGAATTCCCATTCCTTTTGAAATTGTGCTGTGCTTTTTCTTCACAAATGGAACAGAGTTTTAACAGGGCAATCACATTATCTGTGCAATCCATTAATTAGTTAGCAATGAGAAATATGGCAATTCTGTTTGGAAAGCTTTTACAAGAAGTTGTCACAGGTACAGGACCAGAGTAACAAAGAGGATTCCCCAGTACCTAACTCTTCATTTACTCATTTCAAAGTCCTTAATGCATTTCAGAAATTAAATCAATAGACCTCTCTGAATTCACCAGGGTGTTTGGTCTCCTGCAGACTATAGAGGCTTTAAGAAATATGTGATTAGTTTTCCAAACCCTCAAATGGAATGTGTAAAGAAATTGTCAACTGTACATGAGATCATTGTTCTCCACAACTTCTCCAAGCTTCACGGAATTCTAATAAATATTTAATAAATATTCAGACCTAAGGAAGATTCAGGGCCGAATGTGTAGGAAGCAGACAATGTATTATCAATTGATACTGAAAAGCATCTATAGACACAATTAAACTTCCTAAAATTTAAGGCTGTAAACCCATCCCATGTAGTTTCCTTTAAAATCATATAACATATTCAAGAGCAGAGTTTCTAACACAGTGATTATTCCTTAGTTCCAGATTATAATTGAGAATCTTGTTTCCTTTACACAGCAAGAGATGGGGAACATGAATAAAAAGAAAAGAGAGTTTCAGGCTCTTCCCCAAGGTATATGAGCAGTCAGAACAGAAATAAAACTATGCTTCTCTTCAAATTGTCAGTGCTAAGTACATTTATTCATATCCATGCATTTATTCAATAATTATTGAACAGCTACTGTGAGCAAGGTTAAGGGATAGAATGTTGAAAAAAGATCCTCAAGGACTTTATATATTAAAACTTGGCGGAAAACACGTGAAATAGATATTTACAGAATTAGACAAATGTAAATTCTCTGGGATCAATACAGAGCATGTGGGAATTAGGATTTAGTTGGGAAACTGAGGTCAGTTTCATGAGCTGCACCATGAAGAATGGTAGCATTTCCCCAAACGGAGATATGTAAAGAACCATGAAGAACAGTAGCATCTCCCCAAACAGATATGTAAAGATGAAAGGAACCGGTCACATAAAAATGGAAGACAGGGAAGTAGGTGACAATGAACATTCCAGTTTGATGGGAACAGAGGGTAGTGTAAGGATGTAGGTCAGCCAGGACCAGGGCACTGTCAGCCTTGAATGCCAAGCTAAGGAGAATGGAGTGAAGTCCAAAGGCAATAACGATCCTCAAAGGCAATATGTGGGCCTCCAAAATTTGACTCCTTTTTCATCTTATTTGATGAGTTGTAAAGAAATCATATGGTAATAGAACACAGAGTAAAAAGAGCAAGTCGAAGATGACATACAGCTTGACACTTTTTTTATGAAGTTAAAAACAAAACTAAACAACATATTGTTTAGGCGTGCGTGCGTGTGTGTGCGTGTGTGTGTGTGTGTGTGTGTGTGTGTGTGTGTATAAATAAAAGCAAGGTAATAATTCACCAAATTTGCAGTATTGATTATTTTGGGGAAGCAGTAGGTCGTAGGGCAAGATGGGGAGGAGCATAGGTAGATATTCATGAAAATTATTAATCATTCTCAATCTTAAAGTTGGTGGGTGTTCATCCACAGATGTTTGTCCCGTGAGTGTTACTTTTTTTCCATGCGTGTTATGAAGTAAGCAAATAAAAGAGGCCCTGAAGCACCGATGATGACAATATGCCATAAACCAAGGAGTATGACTTATCCAAATCTGTGCTGTTGAGGTCCGCGGTAGACTAAAAAGATACGCCAACGTGAAAGAGGCATCTCCCCCTTGGCTGACACCAGCAGTGAGTGCTTATTTTCCTTCCACTTCTCCCCTCTGTGTGGGCTGCCCGGGACTATCAGAGTCCTGAAGTTGAAGCACTCTGCTGTATTTTGTATATCAGTCCCAGCTACAGATCAAGATCACCTGTGGGGCTTTAAGCATTACAGACCTGCAAGCCCCACGCAGACCTACTGAATCCGAGCCTCTGGAGGAAAGACCTGTTACATACATTTTCAAACTGCTTCATAAGGGACCTGAGGGCAGCAGGGACTAGAAACCATTCCTTGAAGACACTGCTTTGGAAATTCGAAGTGGCCATCTTGTTACAAATGTAGATTTCAGGGTCCTATCCCCAGAGATTCAGATCTAAAAAGCAAGGAACAGGACCTCGCAATCTGCGTGTTATAGCATCTCCCGGTGATTCTGATGAAGGGACTTCCTGGGACCACATTGGTAAACATTGCCCCAAAGGTTCCAAAACACCAGGGAGTCCAGGCGATGACTCTGTGTATTCGTTTCCTAGGGTTGCCATAAACAAAGTACCACATACCAGGTGGCTTAAAACAACAGAAATTTATTCTCTTAGGTCTGGAGGCTAGAAGTCAGAAATCAAGGCATCAGAAGGGCCATGTTCTCTTGGCAGTTTGAAGGGTAAAATCCTCCCTTGGCTCTTCTACCTGCTGGTGTTTGTCTTCCCTTCTGATAAGGACACGAGTCATATTGGATGAGGGCTAACTGATGATTTCATTTTAATTTGATTACATCTGCGAAGACCTTATTTTGAAGTGAGGTCATATTCACTGGTATGAGGTGTTAGAACTTCAACATATGTTTTTAGGAGATACAATTCAACCCAGAACAGTGTTTTAAATAGTTTTTTTTTTTAATGTAGGGCCCCAAACCACTGATAAGACTGATTAGCTATGTTCTTTGGCTGGGATATCTAGAGAGAAAGACCCAGTTACTTTTCAAGACTTGGTTTAGGAAGAACCACTTGAAAAACTTGGGTTTAGGATCCATATTCCTGGGCCTTGACCCAAGTTATTAGAATTCAGGAGGCCCAAGGAAAGGCCTAGAAATCTACATCTCAAATGACATGGTAGTTGCAGGGGTTTGGGGGTCAGGGGGTCCCATGTGTCATGCCCTTGAGAAAAACTGGATTTAGGAGAACCAGCAAGGTCAAGGACCAAGTGGTTTGTGGAGGAGGAGCTCCCAAGAACAGACCTGAAATCTGCATTGGTAACAAGCTGCTTTGATGAACCATTGCCTTTGAGAGATGGTGCTTCTAGGGAACTAAAGGATATCTACTGTGATTGTCTTTTCTACTTGCTAGTGAATCAGAAATCAAAATAAATGTACCTTTAAGTAGTAGAAAAATGTTTCCTAGACCTTTGGTCCAAAGACAGTGGGAAGATAGCCTGTCTTTTCACCCTTGTTTCTCATGAACCAGATGGCTCTGCGAGACAGTAAGGCAGTAGATAGGCAGACTACAAATCACATTGATTATAGAAAGTATAGTGTGGATGAGTGAATACAAAATTGAAGTGTTCCCAGGCTAGGGGCACAATTCCAGATTATTGGAAGAGTAGTGTGATTGTTGGAGCTATTTCTATGAACTCTCCTCAGTATGTTAACAAGAGACAGAACTAGGCTACCTTGTCAGCTCTCTGCTACTATTGCATGTAGAAGCTTGACAGGTGATAGAGGTTTATATTGTTTATTTTAGTCACCCATATTCAAAATTCATGCTCAGAATGACAAGCTAAATCATGTTTTAATATGTCAATGGCAAGTAATTGACCCTAATCACACACTGCAATGTTTTTGCCAATAAAGACAAAGTTCTGTTTTTACCAATAATGAAAGGTATAGTTATTCGCTCAGAACTGACATACCCTCTCAATTCCTTCTGATCTACAAATACTGGGGGGGAAAGTACATTCATGGGACACTTGGGTGGCTCAGTCAGTTAAGCATCTGCCTTGGGCTCAGGTCATGATCCCAGGGTCCCAGGATTGAGTCCTGCCTCAGGCTCCCTGCTCAGTGGGGAGCCTACTTCTCCCTTTCCCTCTGACCCTCCCCCCTGCTCTGCTCCCTTTTGCTATCTCTCTCTCTCAAATAAATAAAGATAAAAATCTTTTAAAAAGTACATTCCCACTCCACCTAAATGAGAGAGAAAGAACACAAAACAAAACTGGGGGAAGCCTGCATTCCTAAAAATTCTATGATTTGTTAAAGTAAGCCATGACAGTGGGATCTGGAGTTTGAAAAATGAATCCTTAGATTTAGGTCTTCTTTATTTAATTTGGTTTTTTTAAAGTAGGCTCCATGCCCAACACGGGGCTTGAACTCATAACCCTGAGATCAACACTCATATGCTCTACCAACTGAGTCAGCCAGGCACCCCTAAGTCTTCTTTATTTTAGACCTAGGATTTCCTGGTTAAGCCAGAGCAGGGTTCTTATCCTGGCTGTACTTCGGAGTCACTTGGGAAGCTTTTAAAAAATACCAGTGTTCGGACCCCACCCCAGACCGATAAAATCTGACTCTCTAGAGTGGTTTCCGGGCTGCTACTGTGGAGATTATGATTTAGAAAGTCTACTTTGGGACCCTTGGTCTATATTTTATTAAGTACCTTGGGTAAATCTTATGACCAATTAGTTTGGAAAACACCGTCCTGATCTAGCCTAGTTATTAGTTGCTGTACCATGACCTGAATTTTTCCTTTCTTTAATTGCCATTTACCACATAGCAAAAGGCATTCAAATTGAAAAATGATCAGGATATCATTTTAAAACTAATTTTCCCTTAGCAAACATTTTTGCAATATGTCCCTTAATTTGTATCCCAAAAGAAATTGCCATCTGTTTCTCTTAGATACCTGGATCTTCTGTTTCTGTTTTTTTGATTTTCAGGAGTATAAATCTGTTGAAGAATCTTAAGAGTCAAATCTTCTGAGCCTAGACAGACTGCTTCCAGCATCTCTGAGACCTCCTCCTTCTGAGAATTACCAGGTCTGACAACACTTTCCCTCCAACCTACGGTGAGGGACGTCAACACACGTTCTCTAGACTTACAGCCCCAGGGCCGTGGCACCTGGGCAGGAATCTTACCAGCTCCATCCCGAGGGGAGACTCTGAGAGACGAGAAGGGTGAAAACTCGGATATGCTGAGTCTGGAATACACAAAAACCTTTAGAAATCTCCTCACAGGAGAACCCAGTTAAATCCACGTAATTAGTGCACACATTTAGATGAGCCATAGGTAAAAGAGAGAACCTTTCTCCCTCCGTTAAAACAGAGTCAAAGTCTGATTTCATACTAAGAGATCTCTTGTCCCCATACCAGTATTATAAAGCAGTTTCACCATTATTTGTTTTAATCAGTATAAGAGTAGGACTGTGGGAAATAAGGGTTATTTATGTATTATTTTTTTAATGTTTAAGAATTTCTGATAAAACCTACTGGGAGATAGGGGTGCTGGGCTGGCAGACAGAGTGTGGCCATTGCCAAGTTACAACATCACCATTGTCTTGCTTGTGCACCATTGACTTGGTTTGGGTCGTGATTGCTTTGTGTAAGATTGTTGGAACACCTCCAGTATATTCAGAGACAGTCTGAGTGACTGTGGAATGACTCGAGGGCAATAGAAAGCAAACAGAAACAGGTACCCACGGAAGTCTTGAGTGATGACGGAAGTGCATTTCAAGTACCATGGAAATCTCACGGGCCGGGCCCATTTCCCCACCCTGGCGACGGAGGTTGATACCACCTCAGATAAGTATTCCAACCTCTACATGTATGTGGGCTTATTCCTGAGCCTCCTGGCCATTCTCCTCATTCTGCTCTTCACGATGCTCCTTCGGCTCAAACATGTCATCTCGCCCATCACTTCTGAGAGCACAGAAAGTGTCCCTCAGTTTACCGATGTAGAGATGCAGAGTCGAATCCCCACTCCTTAAAGCCAGGCTGACAATGAGCTTTAGTGGGTCTCAGTAAACCCTTGGATGTTGATGTCCAGGAAAGCTTATTTTGTTGCATGTGGCTTCTCGTGGAGGGAAATCAACAAGTTTATTGAACAAGCTGTTAGTGGTTTTTTTGTGTTGTTCTTTATCTTGTTTCTCCTTGTGGGATATCTAAGAGGTTTAAGACTCATTCTGTGCCAGGAATAAAGGAAATGGCAGCTGGTTGGGAGGGCAGGTTGCCATAGTAACCAAAGAGAGCCTGGGCCTTGAGCAAACCTCAGACCACAGAAATTTATACGCAGCTATTGTAAAAAACACAGGATCCCTGGAAGCTCCGAGAACAAGAAAGATCTGCTTTTGCAGGGGTTAATGGTTCCAAGAGGGTAATCCTGAGAAAAGGACAAGATTTAATTGAGCACTTGGACCCTAAAGACCTGCCTCTGCTGATATGAAGCTAAGTCATGTCAGAGGTTGATGGAAGGGACCATGAACCCTTTCCCAAAGGAACTGTGATTTTACCATCCAAGACCATTGGGTTTGTCCCAAACCAAAGAAGAGATTTAAAGGAACTGTTGCAGTTTAAAGAGCAAGTTTGCAGAAAGACATTGCTAGTCAACACATTCATCTAGAGAAGGAAAATGTGCATTTTATATCTGTGTTATTACTATTACTGGACTTTCAAAAACTCAGATAATGGCAGATGTATTACAAAAAGCCGGAACGATGAGCTTCCCCCAAACCAAGGGAAAAGTAAGTCTAAATGCGGTCATGACAATGAAACTTCCTTACCTTTTTCTTCCTCCCCCTCATGTTCCCGGATTGAGTTGCAGCCAAATATGAGTTTTGTTTAAAGATGGCCCTGGCAAAAAGACCCAACTAGACTTTAAAGCAGAAATGAAATAATCTTGGTATTCTGTCACTGTGTGATTGTGGCTTTGGACAAAACATTCAAGCCTCTGGGTGCCAGGTTTTTCTTTCTGAAAAATGATCAGAGAGCTATTTAGTCACTGGGTTCCTTTTAGATCTGAGTGTAAGAAGAAGACAAAGGAGGAAAGAACCAAACACCACCCTCCTACAAATCTTTATTAAGATCAATGTCCTCAAATGTCACATTTGTCTTTCCCAGAAAATGTGTTTCCCTTCCTGATCCCTGCCAAAAGATGAAGTGTTTCGCTTATTACCTATGAGAGAAATATATTTTTAAAAATTCCATTCTCATAAGTAGCCTAGTATACCAGTAGTAGAGAAATAATTTTTTTAAATGAACGTTCCAAAAGGGAACCGCAAGAGAGGAGTCCTCTTCACAAATTAGAAATTAGAATATGGGTCATCTATTGACCGCCAAAGAACTAATACGCACGTGTTAATTTCCACCTGCTTAAAATAATTCTACCCTCGTTAAAAAAATAGTCAGTTATCTCTGGCCCCTAAAAGGTGGTCATCAAATTGCACAGGGTGCTCCCTCAGGAACTGCGGTGGTGGTGAACCAGAAATGATCCGGACTGGAAGGCAGGTTAATGCTGTCTCCACCAGACATGCAGCTCTCTCTAGTCTGTTACCAATTTAGATTGGCCCCTTTACTCTGATCTAAATCTAGCTTGGTGGTGAAATTCCCAAGTGCTTTCTACTTTTATACACAGTCATTTGCCAATACTCCTCTCTCTAAGGGGCTGCAAAGTGTGAAATCCCTACACGCAGAGCTAAATTTAGCAGCAAGACTGCTGCCTCTGGCGCACCTGTTACAATAAGTGGACCTTGAGAGTTGGCAGCTGCATTCTGCCCCATTCAGAAGATATCAGCAGGTAGGCTAAGACTTGGATAGCGCATGTACTTTCCTTTTGGCATTATGTTTTCCAAAACGCATAGTGACTCTCATATTATTATATTTGGTGGTCCGAGTTGCGTCTGCCTTCAACAGCCAGACTCCACATACCCTTCAAAATTTTAGTTCTTGACAGCTTTGTTTTTAAAGATTTTATTTCTTTATTTGACAGAGAGAAACACAGCTATAGAGGGAACATAAGCAGGGGGCTTGAGAGAGGGAGAAGCAGGCTTCCCGCTGAGCAGGGAGCCCCACACGGGGATCAATCCGGGGACTCCGGGATCATGACCTGAACCAAAGGCAGACGCTTAACTACTGAACCACCCAGGTGCCCCTCTTGAAAGCTTTACATGGACTTCATCACAGGCTGGCAATGTTCCCCACAGCTTCTTAAGGACACACATCTCCCCACCTCCAGGCTCTCCTTTTTCTGCTCACAGTATTTGAATGCACTTTACAGTTAGGAAGTCAGTGGCTGGATAACACGAAGGAACTGATCACACTTTCAACAACTGATCACACTTTGAAGTAGCAAGATACTCAATGTCTTGTTCCTGGAGTTGATAAAGAGACAGGCTCCAAATCCATTCCTGCCCACCTGACCTCCCGATCCTTAATTTCTGGAGCTTAAAACCGCTCTTTAATCACTGACGTGGATGAAGAGTCCTAATTTATGATTAAGTTACTCACCTGGAAAACAACCACTCTCTTTCATCACAACTGCCCCCTGGGATCCAAATCTTCACTGAGCATTAACCAAAGCCCACAGCACTTGAAGTAAAATAGTGGCCTAACCAATGCCCCACAACCACAATTTCCAATGATAACATAAATGGAGATGCATCTGAGCAGATGTGTCATTATGGTGACTCACATAGCATTTAATCTTTAGGAAAATAAACTGAATGTTTTCATCATAGCAAACTTACTGTAAAGACAAGAATTTTTTCCATTTGTATTAAATTATATTCTATCCCTTGATATACTAATTAATATATATTACTGTTCAAAGAAACAGCTAGAGCAATCAGTGGGCATATTTGAATTTATCAGTCTATCCAAAATGCTGACTTGGTGACTCCCCCCATCCCCACTCTCCAAAAGTTGCATAGTAGCCTAAATGTATATACACAGACTATTTATACGAAGGCATACTATGTTTTAAGGTGAAAGAATGATTCTTTACTTTTTATTATACTAATGCATATGAAATTACCATTTCTGTAGGTCTGAAGTGCTCAACTATCAGCAATTTCATGTAATTCAACTTAAAAAAAGAAGACTCACACATAAATTTTCTAAATGGTAAACTCTCCTAATATGTTTAAAAATAATTCCATTTCTAAAAATGTACTTTGCATACATTTCAGAATCATGGTTCGTATAAAACAAGGTATATTGTAAAAAGGCTTATGCGTTATGTATTAGGCAGGAAACACTAAGATTAATCAAGTAAAGATAGGTTCATCCAGCCTAACCTTTCCATCCATGCCAAATCTGAAGCTTTGGACTCATAACTGACTTTGACTGCTGCAGACCTCATCGTACTTACTACGTAGGTCAGAGGGGTCCACTTGATGCAATTAAATGGTTATATTTAGTAATACATTTATTCATCTGCATTTGTACTAAAGGAACTCTTTTTTTAACAAAATGAAGGACTATGTGAAAAAAATTGGGTTTCTTTTGTTTGAAGTTGTCAATATTTCAGATAGATTCATATGGTATAAAAACAAATTGAATATTTCAATTATTATTTAGCATGTCATTTTTGATCCCTGGAAAATAAACTGGTTTGTTGATAACACTATCTATTGTCTGAAGAATGTAAAGAACATAGTCTCTTCATCCTGATATAAATTGGAATAGCTGTCAATTTGTGGAATTCATATTTTTTTGTTTTTTTATTTTTGAGAGAGAACATGCACGTGCATGTGTGTGAGTGGGGGGTAGCAGAAAGAGAGAGCGAGAGAATCATAAGCAAGCTCCATGAGTAGCATGGAGCCTGACTCAGGGCTTGATCTCATGTCCTGGAGGTTTTGTCCCGAGCTGAAATCAGGAGTCATACATATAACTGACTGAGTGACCGAGGTGCCCCTGTGGGATTCATAATTCTGAGGTTTCATTATTTCTTCTTATTCCCCAATTTCCCAGCCTTTATTTCTTCTGACTTGCAAAGTTATTGATGCATTTGTTTCTATAGTAGTAAGATGTGAAAAACGGATAATGAATGCCAGCTTCCAGTGAAGGTGAATCAAGATAAGAGTGAGATAAGGCATCGAAAGTATCACTCTTTCAGTATTTCCCTTCCCTCATAGGTTATCTTTCTTAATGTACCTTTCCTTGTGTGCTTTCTTTATTTGATCCTCACAGCCACACTGTGAGTAACTGAGTGAAGGTTTTATAGTCTGTGTTATGTGAACACAAGGTGAGGTTACATACAGTCCTAGTGGAGACTACACTGTCAGTCTTTGGACTCCTAGTTTAGTACTCATCCCACATGCTTTGCTTTCTGAGCAAATTTCAAAAGCTACCCATGCCCAAATACTCCAGGTTCTGCCAACAACAATCAAGCTCTCTAGATGATTAACTCTCTGTGCTCAAATTCAAAACAAACTGAAGTCCTCCATCTCTTCAATTTTAGAGCCACAGCAATGAATATTCACAGACTGTAGGAAAGTGTACACAAAGGCAGATCCTGCAGCTTTAATTTACATGAATGAAGGGAAGAGGCAGAAATATGGATGGATTATCACCCACAATGCAAATCCCAATCCTCTGATCGGTTGATTTAATGTCCACAGTCAATGGAATCCCTCATATGCATGATTATCTCTCCCTTCTCCCCTAGAAAGGAGAACACCTCCTCTTAAGGTAAAAGTAGTGCACTTTTAAAAAATTGTGTAGTGCTCTAAGTGTACACAACAGTTCAATTTGTGCCCTATAATAGACGCAATGAC
The DNA here is from genome assembly GCA_004023965.1 of Spilogale gracilis. Lineage (NCBI taxonomy): Eukaryota > Metazoa > Chordata > Mammalia > Carnivora > Mephitidae > Spilogale > Spilogale gracilis. The sequence goes on along the minus strand of PITA01022855.1, from coordinate 7,522 downwards.
ATTAAAAAGGAGATAATTATTGGCTAAAGGAGTGTCCTCCAGCCACAAAGAATAAATTATTGCAACTGCAGGAAAAGGAGACAAAAACGTGGAACATAGGTACAGCAGGAAAAGGAAGTACACCTATTGAATATAAGTGAGAATATTTTGAAAAATAATTTGAGCAACTCTAGGTATTCTGACTCATTTTTGCATCAAGTATTTATTGATGACATCGTATATGAACACGGAGGGGAATAAAAGAGATACATGATCAGTGTACTAGGCTAGGTTCTGCAGATCTAGTCTGCAATGGGCAACTTTGCAATTTGGCAAAGATGATGAGTACCTAAATTCATTCATTCATTTAGTCACTCATTCAACATTTATTCAGCATCTCCTGTGTGTGCTAGCAGTGAACACAAGTCTATGCCCTGGTGAAGGTTATAGCCCACTGGGATAGATAACACCAATCAGCTCATTAAGAGAATACTGTATTCTAAAGACAAAGCATAGGGTGCTTGGGTACAGATAAAGTGGCAGGGACACAGCCTTGCCAGGCCTAGAGTATCAGGAAAGACTTGACTGAGGTAATACTATCTAAACTAAAATTTAATGAATGTGTAAAAGGAGAGAAGGAGGTAAACCTTCCATAGAGAGAAGAGGATGTGCAAAGGCTCTGAACACAAATAAACCTGTCACATCTAAAGAAACACAGTGAGTGAGAAGAAGTCTCCTGAAGACTGAAAAGGTTTGCAGGGACAAGAACATGAGGGGCCTTGTGGACAATGCTGTAGGTTTTTTCCTTTATTTTCAGCAGAAAGAAGAAGAGAACTCTGGAAGGACCGTGGAGGACAGATTGAAGAGTGGCAAGAGTGGATATAGGGTGGCAAAACTGGATATATGGAGACCACTTGAGACGCCATGGCAGTGGCTTAGGAGAAGGATGGTAATACCTTAGACTTGCCACCATCAAGTGGTAGTAGGTAGGGATAAAGAAAAGTGGATACCTTGGAGATAGATTTAGGAGATAAAGTCAGCATTACTTGGTGATGAATTAGATAAGCAGTAAGTAGGGTATGTAAGAAGGAAGAGTCTAGAAAGACTGGTTTGAACAAGAGCGGTGGCTTTATTCACTGAGATACAGAACACCAGAGGGAACCTGGATCAAAAGAGATGTGAATTTGATTTCGGACATGTTTAGCTTAGTGTACCTCTGATGCTTCTCTATGCAGTGTTCAATAGACCATTGAATATATGGGACTGAAGCTCATATGAGGGATCTGAGCTGAACACATAAATATCAGAGGTGTTCATGGATGAGACTGCCCAGGGAAGAGGTTGTAGAGTAGACTGAAGAAAGAATGACAATAATGTAACACAGAATAGGTCCAAATATGCTCCTCCCTGTTTGGAGATGATTGGGGACTTGTCAAGCAGGTTGGGAAAGAATATTAGGTTTAAGGGTTTTCAAATTAAGATTGCCCAATTAGGTACAAAGGTTTGGAACAGGACCAGAAATAAGAAGGAAATAGAGCCAATAATCAAAAACCAGAAACCCACGGAGCAGTGTAGGTACAGGTATAGAATAATATAAAGAGGATCCCAAGAGTCTGCAGTGACAAAGCATGGGTTGTCAGATACAAAACCGTGATTATGTGGATCATGGTCCTGGCTGGAAGCAGATGGCATTCTCAAAAACGGAGAGTAAAGAAACTTTAAGGAACGGACTATATATATAAAGGGGTTGGTAAGATTAAGGGCTAACAACAGATGGTAGAGCCCCCAAGGACTAGCAGCAGCAGAAAGCTACTATGACCACTCCTAGTCTTGCAGGGGGAGGGAGAGGGAATCGTGATTGGAATCTGGCCTGCCATGTAGCCATGAGGAAGAAACCAACAACCCATGGTCTTAGATAAAGAGACAAAGCCAATAGGGGGCTGGAGAATTAAATATCCCACTTTGTCCCTCACTTTCCATTACGCTGTTGCAGACAGAATCTACCTGGATGCCAGAGAGCAAACAAGCCCAGGTAATGCAGTTTGTAGAGGTCAGCCTCCTAAACAAAGAGCAGAGTAGAGAAGGCTTGTGAACATGGATGGAGAGAAGACAGGAAATTTCCAACACAGAAGTAAGTAGCCATACTGGGATGGCTTAAAGATCTGACTTGAGGTTTCCTATACCAAAAAGAGATAAAATATACTACTGATTTTGAAGGGAGTTGTATCATTCTGTCCGATCGGAGAAACCAAAACCACGATAGATTTCCAGTGGAGGGAATTTAATACAAGGACTTGATACATGTGATTGAAGAAAACTGGGAAGAATGAAACAACCTACAGATGGGCAGAAGAAGAAAGACACCACAAATCCTAGAGCTTAAGAAATAATGGGAAGAGGTAATATTATCAGAGCTTAGGAGCTGGGAACCTCTTCGGTACTCAGAATCATGAGACCACAGAAGGGGCTATCTGGTAGAATCTGGGACCTTAATGGAAAGGGCTCTTTGGCCAGAGCTACAACCATGGCAGGGAAAGATTTTGAGCCATTTTTGGAAAAGCATGTTGTGTCTGATTCATGTCTTCTATGGCAGAAAGGATAGTGGAAGCATACATGCCATAGATCTTTTGTTATGGACATTGGTATATTTCCTTATACCATGTCTACGTAGCTTGGATAGAGTATTACTGTAGGAGCTAGCTGGGAGCAGAATTCCTCTCAGGAACAAAACTGTCTTTATCTTGCAGAACACTGATAACAGGCAGTTTCAGTTGTGGAAACATAACCCTCAGAGTATAGCTGGTTTGAGTTAGAAGCAATAAATAGATTGATAAACTAACATAAGAAATGAATGTGTATTTGAAGGGTGGTTGGACATGAACTAGACATGACAGGTAAAAAAGTACAATGTAGACATGGAACATGGCAGGAAGCTAGGGGCCAAGCAAGAGAGAGAACCAGTTAAGATTCTCCCATAGAAGAACTTTGAAGAATAGCAATGGTTAATGTTCAATTTTAAGGCTTTTGCTATGATCGCCTAAAATATAACTCTCCTCCATGCCCCCCAAACCTCCATTAAAGTCTGCAACCCGTGCTGCCTGGAAAGATCAGTACTTTGGTAAGTGAAGGGACAGAAGATGGACTACAAACACAGAAGGCAAAACATGGAGCAAAATGGTGAATTTGATATAAGCAAAAACTTGGATACAAAGGTTAATAAAAGGAATGTAAGACTTTCTTTTACCCCAAACCTTAGGTACTAAAACTCATTAGATGTCCAGAGACAGGCTAATTACACATATAAATCAAGCCCTTCAAAATTTAACATTTCAGGCGGCGCCTGGGTGGCTCAGTTGGTTAAGCAACTGCCTTCGGCTCAGGTCATGATCCCGGAGACCCGGGATCGAGCCCCACATCGGGCTCCCTGCTCGGCGGGAAGCCTGCTTCTCCCTCTCTCACTCCCCCTGCTTGTGTTCCCTCTCTGGCTGTGTTTCTCTCTGTCAAATAAATAAAATCTTTAAAAAAATTTAACATTTCAGACTACCAGAATATCCAATACTTATCCACCGGTCTAATAAATATATAGGTGATACTGAAATCTGCTAGCTAATTTTAACATTATTTATACTCAAGAATTCTGACCTGTGGGTAGAGAATGTTCTGGAGAGTAAGAGACATTGATTTCAATCCTTTGAAGAATTTCCATGTTGAAATGGTAGGGACTTAATCTGTGTATTCTGAAAGGACAGTACTAGGACCAGCAAATATAATTTAAAAGGAGTGGAGCTAAAAAATAAAGAAAAAAAGGGAGCAAGATTTACAGGCAAAGAATTTTAGCTTATTGTTCTTCTAGTAACAAAGATTCCCCCAAAATACAGCAGGTTTTTGTTTGTTGGTTGTTTTTTGGTTTTTGTTTTTTTGTTTTGTTTTGTTTTGTTTTGTAGAGTAAGCTATTGTTGAAATCGTTCAAGAAGGCTAATGACCATTATGAGATAATGATAATAAAAATCACTAACATATTTTGAAGAATCATTATATGTTAAGCTATATTCTTAATATTCTAAATGCATTCTTATTTAAACAACAAAATCCACAAAGGAGGTATTATTATTATCTGCATTTTACCTATAGGAATATGAGGCTTATGATGATTAAATAACTTGCCCCAGGTCACACAGCTAATAAATGACATAGAACTGACATTCTAACTCATAGCCAACTGACTCCAGAAGACATTTGCTACCATTGTGCTCTACTTCCTACCTAATGCTAGAAGAGCAATTCATATTATAACAAAGATGACCTGGGAGACTTCTAATTGTAAAATTCTATATGTGTGCATGTGTATAAATATGTACATACAATAGATGAGCTGTGTGTGTGTGTCTCTCTGTGTGTGTATACATCTCTACATAACACTAGGGAAAGACACTCATTAATGTATGGAAAAGATGAATAAAAGATGGCCTTCTTAATAAAAAAAATCAACATAAATTGACATTTATACAAACTGAGAGGAGGTTGTAAAATTTCGGTTGACAAGACACGGGAAGTGACCAAGTTCTATGAAGTTGACCAAGGTGGAGCTAGATGGCCTGGGAACCATGCCTGGAATGTATTAAAACATCAGCTACTCCAATTATAATGTACTGGACCATCTGTGATGTTGAATCAGAAAAAGAAAGGCCTAGGTGGCAACTGAAAAAAAAGGACACAAAGAATTGGTCATTGTTTATGAACCAACAGTATCTTTTTTAAAGTTTTGGGGTTTTTTTGTTGTTGTTAGTAATTTCTACCCTCAATGTGGGGCTTGAACTGACAACTGAGATCAGGAGTCACATGCTCTACTGACTGAACCCGCCAGGTGGCCCACAACAGTACTTGGTTGGCTCAGTCAGTGGGGCTTATAACTCTTGATATCAGGGTTGTGAGTTGGAGCTCCATGTTGGGCATAGAACTTACTTTAAGAAAAAAATTCTTCAATATTTTAAGCCTACAGAAGCATGTGAAGAAATAATAGGAAAGATATAGTATTTTACCTGTAAACCCATTACTATACTTTGGCAAGTCTTAACATTTTGCCATATACTAGCTTTAGCTTTTTTAAGAGAAATAAAACATCATAGGCAGAGTTGAAGCTTCTGCATACTCCCCCTTAATCCTATTCCTCTGCCCTGGAGTTAAACTACTGAGAACCAAAGCCATTACCCCTACTCTGTTTGGACACTGAGGACTAAAATGACTTACCCTCCCCCATTCCACAGAAACCTTATTCTTTTCTTAAAATGTGCATTTTTTATTAATTTTTATTTTTTCCATGACCCAGCCACCCTATTCCTCATCCCTACCCCCCAGAAACCCTCAGTTTGTTTCCTGAGATTAAGAATCTCTTATGGTTTGTCTCCCTCCCCGGTCCCATCTTGTTTCATTTTTTCCATCCCTACCACCCACAATCCCCCACCCTGCCTCTAAAATTCCTCATATCCGAGAGATTATATGATAATTGTCTTTCTCTGATTGACTTATTTCGCTCAGCATAGTACCCTCAAGTTTCAGCCACATTGTTGCAAATGGCAGGATTTCGTTCTTTTTGATGGCTGCATAGTATTCCTGTGTGTGTGTGTGTGTGTGTGTGTGTGTGTGTGTGTGTGTGTGTGTACACCACATCTTCTTTATCCATTCATTTGTTGATGGGCATCTAGGTTCTTTCCATGATTTCACTATTGTGGACATTGGTGCTATAAACACTTGGGTGCATATGCCCCTTCAGATCACTATATTTGTATCTTTAGGGTAAATACCCAGGGGTGTGATTGCTGGGTTGCAGGGTAGTTCAGTTTTCAACTTTTCCAGGAATCTCCATACTGTTTTCCAGAGCGGCTGCACCAGCTTGCATTCCCACCAAGAGTGTAGGAGGGTTCCCCTTTCCTCGCATCCTCACCAACATCTGTCATTTCCTGACTTAATTTTAGTCATTCTGACTGGTGTGAAGTGGTATCTCACTGTGGTTTTGATTTTTATTTACCTGATACTGAGGGATGTTGAGCACTTTTTCATGTGTCTGTTGGCCATTTGGATGTCTTCTTTGAAGAAATGTCTGTTCATGTCTTCTGCCCATTTCTTGCTTGAATTATTTGTTTTTTAGGTGTTGAGTTTGTAAGTTCTTTACAGATTTGGGATACTAGCCCTTTATCTGATATGTCATTTGCAAATATCTTCTCCTATTCTGTCAGTTGTCTTTTGGTTTTGTTGACTGTTTCTTTTGCTGTGCACAAGCTTTTGATCTTGATGAAGTCCCAATAGTTCATTTTTTTCCTTGCTTCCTTTGCCTTTAGTGATCTTAGCCTTAATATGATGACTCAGGAGATTCTTGTCTAAGCAAATGGCTTGTTTGTTACTAGCCACTTCCAGAAAGCCTCATCAACTTTTCAATGAAAATTGTCAACGGCAGGTTTTGCTGTAAGGTTCTTTGACTACCTCTTCTCAAAATCCTCTTATTTCTGTTTTCACCAGTCCTGGACTGTTATATCATGATCCTTACCAAATTCTAATCAAGATCGCACATTATAAGACCCACATTGAACAAAACTTCCAATTCTTAATATATTCTGTTTTTTCCTTTCTCCCTCTGAGATAGTATCAAAGCTTTGGGGAAGCGGTATCTCCCCAAATAAACTCAACAAGTTGTGTTGATAACATTTGAAGAATCCAGCATTTGACACACCATTCTCAACTTGGTATTCATTATCACAAAGCATGATTTAATTTGTTTCCTATATAGGTATGTATCCATATGATATGTAATATTGTTTTAGAATACATGCTTTTAAACTTAATATGAATATATCAAATGTACACATCCTTCTGCACCTTATGATGAAGATGATGCTTACTTGGTTTCTGATATTTATCATTAATTTTCATTGTTGTGTTCCATCGTATAATATACAGCAGTTCCCCCCTTATCCAGTTTTGCTTTCTGTAGTTTCAGTTACCCGTGGTCAACTGTGGTCCGGAAGCAGATGATCTTCCTTTTGACGTATGGTCCGAAGGTCAATAGTAGCTTAACACTACATCACAATGCCTAACGTTCACCTCACTTTATCTCATCACATAGAGATCATATTCACATGGCTTTTATCACAATATATTATTACAATTTTTTTATTATTGTTGTTGTTAATCTCTTAATACACCCAAATTTAGATGTTAAACTTTATCATAGGTATGTATGTATAGGAAAAGACATAGTACATTCAGGGTTCAACACTATCCATGATTTCAGGCATCCACTGAGGGTCTTGGTATGTATTCCCCGTGGAGAAGGGGAAACTACTGTATCACACTTGCTTTATCCACTTTCCTTCATGAATGTTTAGTGTAATAATACAGAACTACACCAGCTTTCTTGTGGTAGTATTTGCCAGGTATATTTTCACGCACTTTTACCTATAGTATGTGCTCTTTTTTTTAGCTGTGCATCTTACTAGTACAATATTAGTTAGATTTTGCTTTCTTATTGCATTTAAAAGCTATGTGTTTT
>PITA01022854.1:0-29480 GCA_004023965.1 Spilogale gracilis | reverse complement strand
TCCTTTGCTGTTTTTAACAAATTATATGAAATGAAAATATTTTAAGTAATTTTATTTATACAAATACCAGAACCACTAATCAGAGAATTTTTTTCTTCTTTATTTTCTTGCTATTGATATTTATTATTACATAGTCCACATTCATATGTCTAGTAGAATTCTAGTAATTAAATGACCAGTACCTTTTATTCTAGAACAAATCTAGAGTAAAGAAAATACATTATGCTTGAACACAGTATCCTGTCTGTTAATACAAAATTTATCAGTAGGTCTCCTAATCATTAGATAATACTTGTACAGCTCCTGCTGTTTGCCAGCTATTGTTTTAGGTGCTAAACATGCATTTACTTATTGAACACTAACATCTATAAGTGCTACTAATATTATAATGACCATTTACAGATAATCAAATTGAAATTCACAAAATTTAAATAATTCCCCCGAGAGCACACTGCTAGTTAGTGATAAAGTTAGAATTCACATTTGGGCAGGATAGCACTAGAATCCTTGTGTGATATGCTTCCTTTCTTTCTAAAAAAAAGTTACAGTATCCTTGTCCATTAACTTTATTTTATTGTGAAGAATTTAAAAATAGAGTTAAAGTAAAAAAGACTTGAATAAATATGGCTTTTTTGAGAATCTGAATGAGTAGTTCTCAAGCTTGAGTATACATTAGAATTACTTGGAAAACTTAAAAAAAAAAAAGATAACACCTCAGAACAATGAAATCAAAATCTCTTGTGTAAAGACTGAGGAATTGCATATATCAAAAGCTTCCAAATGTATAGCCAGATTTGAGGATCCCTGATCTAAATGTAGTGACCGGCTGGGTGATGGACATTGGGGAGGGTATGTGCTATTGTGAGCGCTATGAATTGTGTAAAACTGATGAATCACAGACCTGTACCCCTGAAACAAATAATACATTATATGTTAATAAAAACACAAGGTTTTAATAAATACAGGTTTAAATAAAAAATAAAAAAATGGAATGACCAATGGTATAATACCATGCATATGATAACTTATAAGCATTGCTCAATTTTAAGGAGGTATTATTGGCATCGCATTATTGACTCTCCATGAGTAAATTATGCAAACTAAAAATTATATTGTTTGAGTTATTTTAATTTTTTATTAATGTATATTCCACTTTAAGATAAATTATAGAGCATATCGAGTTACTTGCATTTTGAAACGTTTCTTAATTTTCAGAGAGTTTCTTAAATGTTTCTTATTTAAAGAATTTTATATGACTGCCTATTAGAGAGTCACTTAATTAATATTTGCTTAATAAATGTAACCAACCTAAACTTCCTACACATATGATCTTATGTAATTCTTACAAAATTGTGTGAGGTAAAGAAACTAAGGTTTGGAGAGATTAAGTCACTTGCTAACATCACAGAACAAGTAAAGAGCAGGATTTTAAACAAAGGTCATTCTTACATCAAAGCCCAGGATTAAGATGAGAAGTAATTTTATTTTTCTTAAGTGATAATGGTAGTTCATGGGAAATATTTTATGTGAATGGATCTTCACATTAGACTCAACTCTAAATGACTTTATTTACTTTTCACTGATACCTAGTATTGAGTTAAAGGGTAATTAAAGGGTAATTTATAAATATTTTTCTTACATCAGCTTTCTTTATATGACAGATAACACCTAGAATTTTGCTTTATTCTTATGGTAGTCTCTATTTCATGTTACCTGCCATGTATCTGCCTCCCGCTGTGATTTTTTTTGAGTATTATTTAATCATTAGTTATTTCCATACACTTATACTATAGACTTTAATTCAAATCCATATACATTAATTGGGTCTATCTACCAGTAGTGAATTTTCTTTATCAAATTTTGCCTAGAGGATTTTTTTGTGTGGGCTACAGAGACTTGGGTAAGGGCTGGGAGAAGAAGAACTTGGAGGTAGGACCTTGTTTCAATCCTGTCTTCCCATAGTCTTGTCATCTAAGGGGCTGTCTTAAAACAGCAAGACATTTGCTATTGTGCAGTTCTCAATTTTCTCCCCTCCTCCTTTTTATGTACCACCCCCAATATAAAAAAGCACAATATATTTGCTTTAAAAGAGCTACTACTCTTAAGATAAAATACATTGATCTTTAGTTATTTTTTAAAACCTTCAGGTGTCAATATATGGGAAGTGAGTCTTTAGAATTATGGAGTGAGAAGCAATTTCAAAAAATTAAAATATAAAACTAAAGGACAAGATTTTCTTTTCATGACAGCTTTGATACTATGTGTTTAGAAGGGAAATTTATTACCTGTAAAAACAGAGTAAAAAATGATTATTTGATATAATTTTGTTCTAAGAAATGAAAATATGCCAAATTTTTCTGTGGAAAACTTAAAACATATTAAATATGAAGGTAAGTACATTATGTATGTACTTATATATAATATACAATATTTCTGTTATATAAATATTAAGTAAAATTAACCATGTTCATGTATTTTACATAAGAATTTTGCCATAAAATTCTTTTTAAAAGATAAGCACAATTATTTAGTATAATTTTCTATATTTTATTCACTGAATAAATACTAATTAAAAACTTTCTTTTTGTGAAGTATCGCCTTAGGTATGAGTTATTACATGACAGCCTTTGTTTACAAAGAGAAGTAATACAATAAAGATGTTAAATAAGATAAAGTAGTTTATATAGGAATTGCACACAGCTTATTAGTACTGCCGCTGTAAAGATTTAATACATCATTCTATATTGCATTCCATCTGCAATTATACTTCTGAAATGCCTACCGCAAAGTTTTTCCTACTAGAGTGTTAAGAGTCCTGCTCCAAGCTGATAGGACTGTTGTTTTTAATTTTAAGGCAAGCTTTTCATTACAGATTTTACCTTCTGAAATTTAACTGTATTTCTAGTAACTTACAATATTTTAATCATTCTACTGAAGTTTTTTGTTTATTAATTATATATATTTAATCAGGTTCATATGATTGTATCCTTTTCAAGAAGATTCTGAGAACCAAATAATTTTTTGTTTCTTATGTATAGATGCAAATTTTATGGCTTAATGGTTTACAAATCAGTTTTTTCCAAGAAAAGTATAATTTTTCTAAACTGCTTTATTACACGCGTTCCATTGCTAATGTGCTAAAGGCACTCTAAGGCAGATCCCACAGAATGCTTAGCCAGAAGTCCCAACAGCTTCACATCATGTACGCTGCAGGTAGTACAGGGTAACAAATAGGAGATAAAGGAGTTCAAAGGGTAGAGACAATGTGGGCTTCTGGCTGAAACAAACATGGAAAGCTTCCTGGGTGGGATTTTGAAGAAGGAACAAGACTTCATTAGCCTGAGATTTATAAGAGGAGGACATTTCACAAAGAGAAAATGATTACAGCAAAGTGTGGAGGCAGTGAAAGTATGACATGCACAGGGCATGGCAAATAGTCTCGTTTGACTAGAAAGTTCTATTAGTGCCTACTTGAAAAGCCATTTGAGTATCAAAATTAAGTATTTAGGCTTTATAAAGTTGCCAATGACAGAGGAAACACTAAAGTTTTTAACCAAGGAGGTAATATAACAAAGTAAAGACTTTAAATTGAGATAAAATTGGCACTGGCATATAGGATATATTGGGAGTTGTGTGAAAAGAAAGGATGGTATGGCTTAAGTTTGAGCAATATTTTAATGAAAGAATTCAAAAGACATAAGGATATGGCTGATTTGGAAGAGAGAAAAGTAAAAGATGTTTTTAGAGTTTCAAATTTAGATTATTGAGATAGTGGGAGCCATAATAATGAGAGAGGGGGCAGTCAAGAAACCTATGTTTTGAGGAGAGAAAGACTAATTAAATTTTAAACACATTATGTCTAGCCAAGATTCAGCAACCAACCAATTAGTCATCACTGCCACTAATTTTAAGCATTTGTATATCGTGATTTAAATTTGTATATGAGCAGCTGTTGTCAAATATAGAAGGCAAATAAAAATAATCTTTGTTTTTATGGTACATTGTTGTTTTGTTTTTTAACTTATGTTTCAACAGGAACAATATAAACAGACATTCCCAGCGCAGTTAAAGAAACAAGAGACATCCAAGAGCTTAAAGAAGGTTATTGCAGCTTTGTCAAATCCAAAAGCAACCTCTAGTTCACCAGCACATCCAAAACAAACAGTAGAAAACAACCACCCTAATCCATTCCTGACAAATGCACTTTTAGGTAATCACCAACCAAATGGAGTTATTCAAAGTGTCATTCAAGAAGCTCCTCTAGCACTTACTACCAAAACTAAAATGCAGAGTAAGATTAATGAAAACATTGCTACTCCAAGTAGCTCTCCTTTTTCCTCACCTGTAAATTTGAGTACAAGTGGGAGAAGGACCGCTGGCAATCAGACAACTGTGATACCCTCTGCCTCTCCCATAGTGCATCCTCAAGGGAAGGAAAAAGTGGTTAGCAATAATGTAAACACAGTAAAAACACAGCATCATCCTCACCCTGCAAAATCTCTAGTGGAACAGTTCAGGGGAACAGATTCAGACATTCCCAGTAGTAAAGATTCTGAAGATTCAAACGAGGAGGAAGACGACGACGAGGAAGAAGATGAGGAAGATGATGAAGATGATGAATCGGATGACAGCCAAACAGGTTATTTCCTATTTTTAAATTTGAAGTATTTATCTAAATGCTATGTGGACCAAAACAGTTAAAGGAGGTTCTTAGTTCACAGACTTAGAGTCATTGTCATTCCCTGTGAACTGGTAAAATATTGGAGTAATTGAAATTGGAAATCCTAAGTTAAATTCTCAGCTTTGTTGTTCATTTAACATTAAACAAATGAAAACTTTAAATGAATATAGATAATGCATAAATTAAGAAATAACTTCACAAATTTGCTTAGTTTTCATTTAATTCATGGCCATTCATTTGTCCTTTCTTTGTCATCTCTTCTTCTCCTTATTTAAATGTGTCAGTAGGTATTTTGAATGAAAGAGGTAAAATTGTAGTCAGTCATTTAGAAAACACCAAAAACCTAAATCCCTATCAATGTCCATTAGCAACACAGAATTTATCTAATAACAAATAGAGTGCTCCTTGGTTTATTTTGATTTGCTTTCTAGTTTTGCTTTTTTTTTTTTAAACTTCTTTCTGTTTTTCTTTCCCTTAACTCTCCTCATTCTTCTACAGAAGATTGAAAGTATAAAATACAAGATAACTTAAATTTTATATACAAAAGTGAAATACATATCATAAAAATATTTGGATTTGTTACTGGTCAGCCACAAGTCCAATGGTAAATTTTCTAGCTGCAAGTATGAATAGGAAAATACAATCTGTTATACAAAAAGTGTCTAAGGTAGAAACAACCTACTTTCTCATGGTAGGAACAACTTTTCCTAATATTTTTTCCTGGAATTCCCATAAATTCAACTTTGCGTGATTGAGTATGAATATTGTTATTAATAACTTTCAAAGGCAATTTTTATAACAAATTTCAACATAAGCAGATGGTACTACACAAAACGTGATTCCACAAAAATTGTTATTCTGGGAACTTTTAAAATACATTCCAAGCATCAGGCCTGTGTTTATCGAGTTTAATCTAGGAATAAAGAACGCCTGTCTGTAGGAAGAGATCCATTTGTAGGACTACATTCCTAGACCAAACTTAAATTATTAAACCATGAAATGATCCCACATAATCATTTCTGCAACCTGGTCTTTTGTGAAGGCTGAGAATCCTGAAGAGGTTCTGCACCTAAATAAAATAACTACAGCCAGAAAAGCCAAGAATCTCTCAGAAAATGGTTTTCTTTTACCTCAAAGCCCAGATGAAAGAATGATGGTAGTTCCAGACTTTTCTTCCTCATATGGAACCCAGTATACTTCTTAAGCTATTGGAATCTATTAATTTAAAGAATCAATTCTATTCCCTCTATACCTTAGTTTCTCTCTTAAATTAAAAATGATTTTGAAACCACTAAGCAGAACTCATCATGTGAATAGCGTCATGTGAGAACTGTTTTATGATTGAAGTGTTGCATAAAACCAATACTTTTAACAAAGAATTCTGAGAATTTGTAGTCTGCATTCATTGTACTCAAATAGCTTATAAGAGAGTAATTTTTACATGAACTCTTCAGAAAAGTAGCTCAGTTGAGTTCAGTCACAGATGCTGATTCCTAAACTATTCCATTTGGATACAAACTGCAAATGTTGGTGATTATCTAGTTATAATATACAAATGCTTCTTTTACTTCCCAGAATCAGATAGTAATTCAGAATCAGATACAGAAGGATCAGAAGAAGATGATGATGATGATAAAGACCAAGATGAATCAGATAGTGATACTGAAGGAGAGAAAACTTCAATGAAACTGAATAAAACAACTTCCTCTGTCAAAAGCCCTTCCATCAGTCTCACAGCTCACTCAACACCTCGTAACCTCCACATAGCAAAAGCCCCAGGCTCTGCTCCTGCTGCCTTATGTTCTGAGTCCCAGTCACCTGCTTTTCTTGGCACACCTTCTTCCACACTTACTTCAAGTCCACACTCTGGTACCTACACTTTATTTTTATTATTGTTAAGTAGAAGTCAGACCATAGCAAGAATTCTTATTTATGCAGTGTTCTGGGGATGACCTCATTGAAATCAAGTGTTACAGCTGGATTCGAGGTTGGCTAAGAAAGGTCAGCATGTATTTTCCAAGGGTATGACCCATTACCATTTTTATTCTGTGCTTCCAATTTAAGAACCTGGTTGATGGCAGACAGCTCTTGATTTCGAATATTTTCCTGCTCTTGTGTTCAGTTTATGCTTCTAGAATTTAGAATTTGACTAACAGTTGGACCTTTTTGTACCTTATAAAAGTGAGCTTCCTTGGTTACTTGAGATACAATTGCATACCTGCCCAACACATAGCCAAAGGTCATTCGAGTTAGTGAGTAGCATTATTATTTCATTAACATGCCACATCTTTTTTTTTCTATTTGACCTTTTATAAACTTCTAGAGGTCTTCATTAAAAGTTTTTACATTAATATTCCAAAAGGGCTTTTTGGTTCAGTACCTAAGAAAATATAGAGGTGTATAGGACAATATCATGTTGCTTTACTTATTTCACTCTTTTCTTAGAAATGTCTAGTTTTGCTTTCATTTGTCACAGACCAGTATGATACTCTACTAATTTAAGATGCACATATTTGCATTTGTGAAACTTGGCCATTCTCTATGAAGAATTTTACATACAGTCATAATCCTATTCTTTTGTACTTTAGGTTAAAAGATCTACTAGAAGTTTTGACTATGGATTTATATGAACATAGAAGTTATTTTTAAGTGTATGAGCCAGCTGTTGAAATTTTTCATCATCTTAAAACTCCTATTCTCAAAGAAAACAACCGTACCTGGTTTTCTGAAACCTCTATGATTTTCCTCTTCCTTCTTTAGCTATTTCTTTAAATACAAAATGAGAGGAAAACTATGTATTTTTACCTTCCACTGTATTCCTTTAGAAAGACCAGTTATTCTGTCATGCAGACCAAAGAAGACAGGAAAAATAAAATCCTCTGCACAGTATGTTTTGTTGCACATCACCTAAAAGTAACCTATAAGTTGCAGAAATACCTTAAGTAATTCAAGTCATTAAGATATATTATTTAAAGAAAGGTTTCAAAACTATCGAAAAATTGTCATCTATATAAACTAATATTTTATGTTAACTGGCTGAATTTTCTTGAAGGCACTTCCAAAAGAAGAAGAGTAACAGATGAGCGTGAACTGCGTATTCCTTTGGAATATGGGTATGTAAAATAAGACTTCTCTTTTTGCTTTGCCTCCACATATTTATGCATGTTTGATTTCCCACTATATCTCCCTGTCTGGTATTCATAAAAGAAGTAAATATACTGCATAGTATTTATTAGAGCAGACAAACTAGAGCAAAGGGCAAAGAAGTTGATATATCAGAAAATTGTAATTAATGCTAACTGCAGTGTTAGGCATGGCAGAGCTGGGATAGGATAACGCTGCCAGTAGGACTACAAGTGGGAAAAAAAGCAAGCAAGAGAAAATCATTTGGCAGAGGGGAAGGCAGAGACACAGTTAAGAGTATGAGAGGTTTTTGCAAAGGTGGAATTAAAGGACAGTAAAAGCCACCGTGGCAAAACTGGGGGACTTGAGCAGAGTGTGGCTAAAATGGTTTAATGGGAACTGAGAAGTTTTACGCTTGAAGTATATGACCCTCAAGGAGCAGAGAGACAGTTTTACAGTACTCTTTTCACCTAAAGCTTCTCAGATGTAAAAAATCAGTACCCATCGACATGTTACTGAATTTGTCTGAATACTCAAGTAATACCAGTTAATGATTTCAAAGAAATTTAACAGAGTTTAATATTTGTAACTTGAGTCTGATTCATTTTTAGTGGAATTACTTAGCTAAAAATCTAAATAACTTTAATGATAAATGTATCTGAGTCATACGATTAGGGATTTGTATTTGTTTTATTTGTATTTTTCATGTTGTCTAAAAAGCATGTGTTCTTAAGTTTTTTTTTTTTAAAGCTTTCTTAAAGCTTTCTTATAACCCTCATTTCTGTTATGTGTAGCTGGCAAAGAGAGACAAGAATAAGAAACTTTGGAGGGCGCCTTCAAGGAGAAGTAGCATATTATGCTCCATGTGGAAAGAAACTTAGGCAATACCCTGAAGTAATAAAGGTACATACTTTTCACCAAATAATATACATTTGGTGCCTATTAAGCATGTTTATGGAAAAAAGGTGCTCTCCTTTCTCACATAAAGTTCCTTGATACAAAATATTCTCTTGTATGGGACTAAATGTACTTAACTTAAATTGATCTTCTCTAAATCTATAGCCCTTGATAGAATATGCAAAACATTAGTGTCCTGAAGAAAGCTCTACATCAAAGCTGAGTTGTAATTATTAAAACCTGAAGTGGAAAAATATGTGATTTTTTCAGTATCTCAGCAGAAATGGAATAATGGATATCTCAAGGGACAATTTCAGCTTCAGTGCAAAAATAAGAGTGGGTGACTTCTATGAAGCCAGAGATGGACCGCAGGTATCCACTTTTTAAAAAGTATAGTCTTTAAACCAAAAAAGTAGTACCATAACCTAAATGAAGTAGATTTCACTACACTCTGAAGCTTTGCCTTTTGTTAGTTAATTCATATAGCTATACATGTAACTTTGTGGTTAACACTCACCAAGGCCTCAATTTACTATATTCCAGTAACAAGGAGCTTTGACATAATAAATGTCTTTTTCAAATTTTTTAAGTCAACATTTTCCTGTTTATTTATTTTGTCAACAGTTTTACAATTTGTACAGGTATTAAAGTATCTACATGTTTCCGTGAAATATAGAAAAACATTAGTTCCCTGAAAGCTAAACTAATTTAAAGGTAAATTAATTTGAATAGGAAAAATATGTTGTTAGAAGTCAGTCCAAAGGGGAAAAAATATGCCTTAGTTTTTTGGAAGGATCTTGTCCATCTGATTATGCTATGTTACATGATCCATTGTCACAAATTTGGTAATTTGGGGTAGGGGGAATTATCCTTACTATTAGGCGAGTGAAATTTCTGCTTTTTACAGAAATTGAATATTTCAGTTAATTTCTGAAACATTTCTGAAAATATCACAACTCCCTTTTTGCCTACGGGTTAAGTACACAACCTTACTAATCAGCACAAAGAACCCACCAGAGAGATTTCAGCTGCATATGCTTATTCTTTATCAGCTCCATTGAAAGAGGACCTAGTTAAGGAGTGAGGAGACCAAGATTCTTGTTAACCTACGAAATAGACTTTGTGATTTCAAACATCAAAATAATGCCACCTTTTCCCTCAGTTTCCTTGTCTGCAAAGTAAAGACAATAATAATTTTACTTCTGCCTCATAGGATTATGGTGAGGTTAAAATGAGACATATACTTGAAAGTATTTCAAGATTAAATTGCTCAGCCAGCTGAAGTTGATATTTTCTTTCTTGATTGGATCTTTCTTTCTTTTGGCCTCTTATAATGCATAGAAAGAAATGTTTTCCAGTAATAAATATTTTCTTGTGTGAATAGGCAGGGTCTTCCGTCTTATCTTATCCTTTAATATTATAGTTATAGAAATAAAAAAAGGCCTTCCTAATCCCGCAGGAGGTTTTTTTTGGTTTTGTTTTTTGTTTTTGCTTTTGTTTTTGTTTTTAAGTTTTTATTTATTTAGGGGCACCTGGGTGGCTCAGTTGGTTAAGCGACTACCTTCGGCTCAGGTCAGGATCCCGGAGTTCCAGGATCGGGCCCCACATCGGGCTCCCTGCTAGATGGGAAGCCTGCTTCTCCCTCTCTCAGTCCCCCTGCTTGTGTTCCCTCTCTAACTGTGTTTCTCTCTGTCAAATAAATAAATAAAACCTTTTTTCAAAAAAGGTTTTATTTTAAAAAAGGTTTTATTTATTTATATGAGAGAGAGAGAGAGAGAGAGAGAGCATGAGAGGGGGGAGGGTCAGATGTACCCTGCAGGAGGTTTTTTTTGAGACTGAAACATGAAGAGAATTTTCCAAGATCACAGTCTCAACCAGGCAGACATATAACTAGAACTTAGGGTTTCTAACAGTGTTCTTTTACCTTCATTATATAACCCAATTTCATTATTGTCCACGACTTTCTAAGGAACAGGTTATGTCCAATTCTGCTTGATTCTTTCCTGGTAGTTCTAAAGTGCCAAAATAAAATTCTCTGAGGCTTAGCTTCTTTATTGAAATATAATCTAGGATTTTTCTCTTTTCATTTTTTAAACTTAAAAAAATGCTGAGGGGCACCTGGGTAGCTCAGTTGGTTAAGCGTGTGCCTTCAGCTCAGGTCATGATCCTGGAGTCCTGGGATCAAGTCCTGCATTGGGCTCCCTGCTCAACAGGGAGTTTGCTTCTCCCTATCCATCTGCCTCTCTCCCTGCTGATGTTCTCTTGCCCTCATTCTCTGTCAGTCAATAAATAAATAGAATCTTTAAAAAATACTTTTAAAAAAGATTTTTAAGAAAGTTTAAACATAGACTAAGTCTGTTGTCAAATAGATCCTCAGAATTTTATTCTTACTATACCCACTTCTGTACATACTGGGCCAGTTTCTTACAAAGAAATATTAGAAGATAATAATTTTATTTAAAAATTCTAATCATTTTTTAATCTTTTGGCTCACACATGGTATCAAATCCTTACTCGTCTTATTTATGCCAAAGATATCCTTATGTTTTTAAGTTGAATAGATTTTTGTTCTGAGAGGAAAGCTAATTGCTGTTCAATACATAAAGGATTTTTAGTTTTGTATCAGTGATAATTAGACTTAATCTATAAAGCCTCATTAGGCAGACTAAAATGTTCTTTGACATCCATTCACATTTTATTAAACATAATCAGTGTTTTCCAAATGTGTATTGCTTTGTTGAGAGATCAATTCATCAAGGAACTATGATGAATTACTAAATTCAGAATATGTTAAGCTGCCAACATTTCGGCAGACTGCTAAAGGAAAATATTAGCAATTTTGAGAGCACTTCCGTCAGTTAAAAAAATTAGTAAGTTGGATTAGTTTCAGGATCTCAGAGAACAACAGTTAAAGGTAAGTAATCCAAAAAAAGTTCAGTTAATTAATTAGAAATGCATATAGTACATATAACTGTAGAACCATATATATTTCCATATATAGTATGAATATGTATAAGCATATAGTTAATTAGAAATGCATATAATTATTTAATAATTTTCTATGAAAATGAACAAAAATTATATATTTTTGTTAGAGTAACCATGATGTGTGATAATTTGATTTGCCTAAATGTTGTGGAGGATGTAAAATATAGTTTGGCCAAGCCACTGGTACTATGTAGAAATGATCTGTGAGTGTTTACAATATGACTGCCTTTATACAAATTGTAGGAAGGGAATGATGACTATACAGATACTGAAAAACAAAACTGCATATTGAAGGGTTTGGAGGAAATGTGTCAAAATTTTATGATAGGTGTAATGGTTGGTGGTACAGTAGATCATTTTTTTCTTTCTACTTCTTGTAAGTTTCACATTTTCTAAAATTCGCTTGCATTACATAATATGAAAGACAGTTTTCTACTAGAAAATAAATACTTTTACTTTTAGTAAATACTTTTACTTTTACTTTAAGCATTCAATTTTCCAAATGCGTGGAGTTTGTACATAATGATTTCGAATATTACTGATACAGTTTTCCAAGCTTCACTTACCCATTTTGGGTGTTTGATAGCAAATGAAATGATGCATTCATAGATTCATTACTATTCTTAATCACTTTCCCAATAAACCATTTGCATTACAAAATGTATCTTCGCTGTCATATTTTTCCTTTTTCTTATAAAGGTATCAGAAATAACCAATATTCTGTAAATTCTAATTTAGTTCAAGGCATTTCCAAAATCTCAGCAGTGGTATTGCAAAGCTCTATATTTTACAAATAAAATTTAGGAAATGATCATTTCTACTAGAAAATAATTCTAGTCTGCAGTAGAGAACCATGTTTATTTTAAGTTATTTTTCACTCAAGCAACAGCAAACATCCAAAAATGTTGACTACCTGCATATAATACAATAAGATGAGAGGTATGAGAGCTTATATTTATTGAAATGTAAGTAAATTCATCATTAAAGAACAATAACCCAGTGATTGCTTTCAAAAGTAAGGAAGAAAAGCCCTGGATTAAAGTAAATAGAGTAGGGGCGCCTGGGTGGCTCAGTTGGTTAAGCAACTGCCTTCGGGTCAGGTCATGATCCTGGAGATCCAGGATCGAGTCCCACATGGGGCTCCCTCTTGGCGGGAAGCCTGCTTCTCCCTCTCTTACCCCCTGCTTGTGTTCCCTCTCTGGCTGTGTTTCTCTCTGTCAAATAAATAAGAAATCTTAAAAAAAAAAAAAAAAAGTAAATAGAGTTGACACAAGAAATGGGGGGGACCTTAGTCTGTTCATTATCAGTGTTATTTATTTCAGTTTACAAATGTGGTAAGAGATTTGTAGAATCAGCTATTTGTCAGTGTCTTCTGATACTTACATGCTGATACTTATACAACTTCCTATAGGCTTCTATAAAAACCATGATTTTAGGGATAATAGGCTTTTTGGAACAAAACGAACCCTCTTATAAGGCCATGATTTACTGGCTGGCTACCTTGTAATGAAATTCTGGTAACTATTTTAGCCAGTGAAACCCCTTTGAGAACAGCATAAGGTTCAAGAATTTCTTAGACTCCTGCTTCATCACATTATAAAGAACTTGCTGAACTTAATGTTTATCGTTTTCATTTCATTTTGGTTTTGGATGTCTGAATAATAGAAAGTAAGGATGAACTCAACATATTTTGATAAATATAAAATTTTATTTTTATTTACCCAAATAAGATATTTAGGTTAAAAAGTTTCCACATTTTTATTAGAAATATATGAAGGCTTCAAGATAATTTTTTTTTAAGATTTATTTATTTGACAGAGAGAGAGATCACAAGTAGGCAGAGAGGCAGGCAGAGAGAGAGAGGAGGAAGCAGGATCCCTGCTGAGCAGAGAGCCCAATGCGTCCCAGGACCCTGAGACTATGACCTGAGCTGAAGGCAGAAGCTTTATTTATTTGTTTGTTTATTTATTTATTTATTTATTTATTTATTTATTTATTTATTTAAAAGATTTTATTTATTTGACAGAGAGAAACACAGGCAGAGAGGGAACACAAGCAGGGAGAGTGAGAGAGGGAGAAGCAGGCTTCCCCCGAACAGGGAGCCCAATGTGGGGCTTGATCCCAGGTCACCGGGATAGAGGCTTTATTTAACCCACTGAGCCACCCAGGCGCCCCAAGATAAATTATTAATAGCAAAGATTATTTTGAAATATATGATCATCTACTTTGAAAAGTATTTTTTATGAATTGTAGAAAACATTTAAGCATAAATGTAATAATTAAGTTTATTTTTTCAACCAGTAAGTTCATTAGCATAGACTAATGAATGTTTACTGTATTCAGGATAGAAAAACAAAGAAAAGGAAAGATGCAAAGAAGAAACAAGTTAAAAGCTACTTAGGAAATGCTGCCTTTTCTATTCAAGATATATTTTTTAAAAAAGATTTTTTTTTTCTTTTTAATGGTGTAAGTCTAGGAAAAAAGAAAAATATTTAAAGTTCTTATGTAAAGAACTTTACATAAGTTTTTTTCTTAGTCATTTAATCAATAAATCTTTGTGGCAAATATTTAATGTGCCAGGTATTTTTCCTCCAGATAAATTTTCCCTTAAGGCATTTTCCATAAAAAAACCTGTGAACACATTTCAAAACTACAGAAATGAACTTGAAATCCTGGCTTTGAAAAAAACAAAACAAAACTAGTGTTTGTATAGAAACTGAAGAGTACAAAAGACATAGAAGTCAAGATACTGGCTTAGGGAAGATAAACGCTGAGCACAATGCTGTCCAGTGAAAATCAGGATTTTGTTAGTAACGAATATAGGGAGACTTCACAATAAAGCAGACAACACACAGTCTCTGGCAAGACTGTAATGCTGCTAATTATTTCATATAAGTAAAGAACAAAAGATTGGGAGTCAACAACCAGGGTTCTAATTCAACTCTGCTGTTAACTGTCACACCTAATGCAACTTAGCTGTGGGCATATATGGACACTGAGAACATGAAAGATCAGTACCAGAAATCTAAAATACTGAAAATTTATGTCACTAATCTACCAGGTAGGATTTCTGATGGCTAGGCAAGGCCCTCTACTAGGAGGCCATTTGTATAAATCCAAGTGTGGAGTTAAAGAGGTATTTGAGGGTCATGGCTCTTAGAGGGTAGCCTAGTGTGAATAATTAGAAAGCATGGCCAACATTGTGGGATAATTGTATCAAACCACATCTTTCTCAGTGGTTTTTAGTAGGTAACACCCATCTCCCCAGCATAGATAATCTTACTCTTTCATATCTTTGAAATGCTATTCAGTAAATGATATTAATAAACTGTATGATTACAGTAGATTAAGAATCCTTAATGCTGTAAAGTTTGTGGTATGTAAAGCTCTCACTACCTATCTCTGGCACTGTAAAGTAGCTAAAAATAAACATAATGCTAAATTATGAAATAGATGAAAAGAAATTCAACAAAACTTTGATTTTTTTTCATGATACTAATTTTAGTGTTTTTTCTTAAAATGGGAAGTTCTGTCAAAAATATTTGATGTCCTCACTTTGCTTGTGCCCTGAGATTTTTCTTAGACTCCTGATAGGGTAATTCAATATCCTATGTTACTTTGAAAAACTGAAGCCTCCTTTTCTAGGCCTTAATTTCCTCATCTGTAATGTGAAGGATACATATTATAGGAGGTCTTTAAACTCAATTCCCTTTTAGGTATGACATTTGAAACGCTTTTTAATTAACTAGAAATTATACTTACAAAGAAAAGGTAGTGAAAAAAATTCAGTTTTATTTACTTGAGCTGTGGTTAAATTTACTGAAAATTACTTAGCTAGAAATCAATTGGGTAAATGATCGATTCACCAAATGATTAACAAATCTAATCCTTTAGACCAAATACTATAATCCAGATTTAAAATAGTCAATTCAGCTATTTTACTACCAAAGGCAAGGGCTGGGATAGAGAAACAGGTTATCATCCAGAAAAATATAAAGTTCCTCCATTTACTTATGTAACAGTGAGCATTGGGAAAGTATTAGACACCTCAAGTATTAACATGGGAATTGACACTTAATGGCCCAGGACTGCAAATCTATGCTGCGGCAAAGTGTTGGTGATACTCAACTTAAAAAACAAAAATAAAAACTCAGTAACTTGGCAAATAGATTACTCAGTGAATTGACTTTTGGTGGACTGGTTTACTTCTTTTACTTATATACTCTATACCCCCAAAATAAGTCAGCCTTTAGGTATATAAAATCAAACAAAATGGAATCAATGAAAGAAAAATAAAGACAAGTTATAATATTGAATTGAAACAAGAATGAGACTTGAAAATGTATTTTATTAAACCTGAACAAGTTGATGGCAAACCACAGATGGACTTAGCTGTCAGGAAAGTATAGGATCCTAGGTAGACAATTCAGTGTCTGTAAGATAAAGTGAAAACAGACAAATTACTCATGAAATCTCCAGCTATGCTTTATGGAGTATCATTTATGAAGAGTAACAGAAATGTTGACAGTCACCTGGGTTTCTCACTCAGTTAAGCGGCTGCCTTCAGCTCAGGTAATGATCCCACGGTCATGGGATCGAGCCCTACTTTGGGCTCCTTGCTCAGCGAGGAGCCTGCTTCTCCCCTGCCTGCCACTCCCCCTGCTTGTGCTTGCTCTCTCCCTCTCTGTGTCAAATAAATAGAGTCTTAAAAATAGAAATGTTGAAATACAGAGTCATATTTAAATTACATTTCATATTATTTTGAATTTCTGAATATAGAAAATATTTTAAACTTACTCATTTGAGATAAGTGGTTTTTTAAGTTCTATCTAGTGTTTAAGATATAAAATACTTGAGAGTTAGAAATTTTATTTGTAGGTTTTCTGAAATATTTTTCCATCCCATGTCTTCACTTTGGGAGGAAAGCCTCACTGCCATTTCCCTTTTCCATCATTTTTTAAGTGGACAATTCAGACAAATTCTTGTCCCAACCTCTAAACTCTTTTTCAAATTTATTACCACTCAGCACGGGGTCCTTGCATTGGAATAGCATGAGGTCCTGAGTTAAAAATGTTGGTCCTTCTGGGGAAAAGATTCTCATTTACCTTTAGACACTGCTATGCCTTGTACAAAGTAGTTGTCTCAACAAATGTTAAGTAGTAGCAACTTTTTATAATACATGAAAGTCTTATATGGCACTTTTATAGTGCATTGCAGTGTATATTATGTGGTGTACCTATTTACTTATCTGAATTATTTTGTTAAGTCTCCCAAAATAAAACATAAATCTTTTTTTCATGTCTCTGATTTATATAGAAATGAAGGTGTTATTGCTAAAAATTGAAATTATTAACTCTTGATAGCAGAATTATAATGGTAAAATAGACCTGATCTGTCACCATGTCCATCATGTTGATCATCCATTTTCTTTTTGTCTATATCTTTCAACTTTTAGTTAAGAAAGAGGAACCATTTACTAAGTTAAGAGATTAAAAAAATTGATTAAACATTCTCTTCTGATGCATAATTTCTGATTGACAGAGCTTATAGCAAATGAATCAGGTGATATAAATTGTATTTGCTTTTTCTGAGGAAAAGCTTATTGAGAAAACTCCTTTTTTCCCCCTTCACAATTATTTTGACTATTCAGTGAGTTAAAGGTGTAATTTAAGCTTCAGATTTTCCTAACAGTTCCATTTCTTGTTTTCTAAAATCCAAGAGTCAGAAGACTATATACATAGCACAATATATGCAGTTCCCTTGGCAAGTATTTACTGTATAAGTGCCAAGGGCAAAAACGTAAATGATAATGTCACTATATTTGTCTGGTAGATTTGGGGGAACCAACATAATCTATTCCTTTTTTGACACAGGTATATCTTCCTAGCTGAATAAAACGTAACTATGTAAAAATTGTAATTGGATAAAAAAGATAAATTGATAAAACCCTTTAAATCTTGGCTGAAGTTGACTTTATTATTAATAAGATACTTTAAAAACTGAATGCAGATTCCTTTACAGACTCTTTTATTAGTCTCTCTCTTCTACTCCAAGTGTCACGAATGTCACTTTTATATTTTTCAATTTATGTGATGCATGCCGCTGTGGTGCCTAAGAGCATAATAGAAAAATGAAAACCTAAACTAATCAAAAGCTTCCCATACTGGTGAACATAAAATTGTTTTGATGGCTTCCTCTTAGTAGCTTAGGGCATAAAAATGCAGTTAGTAGAAGCATTGTTCCTATTGACTTCGTTTGAAATCTCAGGAAAAAATTTTTACTTTCTTCAGAATTAACTTTTAAAATTATTTTTCACATGAGAATTGCTGAGAAGAATTAATGTAGATATTATTTTAAACAAAAATACGGACTATATGCACTAGGTTTCTTGACACAATCCTGCTGTGACATAATCTTGGCCATGCTTTCATGGCTGAAATACTGTGATGAGTCACTTATCAAGTATAAAAACATCTTGATAACATTAATTAAGTACATGTAGTAGTAGTAGTTAAGAGCACAGGTTTTAGACTTAGTCACAATTCCAAAATGCAGTTTTGTTCCTCGTTGCCTCTGTACCTCAGGAAATTATTTAATCTTACTGGGTCTGAATTCCTTCAGTTGAAATTTAGGAACAATAAAACTCACCTTATTGGTTAGACCTGTTGAGAGGATTAAAGTATATAATGTACTGAAAATGCCTGGAACAAACACAGTGCTTGAAATGTGGGAAGTAACTATCATCTATTATGGTAGCAAGAGTAGTATTTGTATTTTTAGTACCCATTGAGTGAGATATTCATAGAATCCTGGCCACAGATTAGGAATCATGGCATAAAATGTAACTCAAGGACTTTCTATTGGTTTTGGTTGCAGAAGTGCCTACAGTGCAGTGGCTCAAGCTAAATTCCTAGTTTAAGATTCTTTTGAGAAAAAAGCATATTTTAAAAATCCATAATCTTCACATTAAAGGAATTATCTCTTGAAAAAAGATGTAAGAAATAATAAAACAATTATTTTAGAAGGATTATTTTAAAAGGATGTCTTTCTTATATCTGAACATATTACTAAGGATGATAAATAAGGTAATATAACTGTGTATTTGTTTGGATGGACATCTGGAGGATAATAAAAACCAGACACAGATTGTATCTATGCACTGAGCAGGATTATTCCTATAATGCACTAGCAATATTCTGGCATACGTGTTCCTGTTGGGGGATTTACAATGAGAAATCTCAAATATATAATATATACCATGTACCCCATCATCATCTCTGAAAATTATCATTGGCCAATTGTTTTATGCCTCCATCTACTTCTACTACTCCATAATTTGCTGAAGCAAATCTAATACATCTTATGTCATCTGTCATTTTTTCAATGTGTATCTCTAGAAGATAAGGACTCTTGTTTTCTACAAGAGTACCATTATCATACTTTAAAACGGTAATTTCTGGATATCATCAAATATTAGGCATTGTTCACAGTTTCAGTTGTTTCTTAATTATGATAATTTTCTGAAGTTTATTTGAATCAATATCTAGATAAAATGTTTTTGATACATCTTTTAAGACTCTAATCTTCTTGCAGTTGCCTTTTTTTTTAACTTCTTAAAATTTACTTGTTGAAGAAATTGGGTGATATGTAGAATTTCATACAGACTGAATTTGCTATGTAGTTTAACATACACTTTTATCCTATTTTTTCCTGTAAAGTTATAGTAAATAAGTCCAGACTTAATCAAATTTAGGCTTGATTTATTTGGTGGGGGGGGCAAGATTAATTTATAGGTGATGGAGTAAACCTCCATCAGGAGGCTATGTGTGTTTGTCTCTATTTCTGGTGATTGCCAACCCATTCAAGTTCAATGCTTAGATCCATGAATTCATCAGGTATTGCACAATGTTGATATTCTAACTTTACATTCCTTCGTGATTTATTAGCTATAATATTTCCATAAAGAGAAACTTCCTTCTGTTATTTGGATAGCTTCATGATTTGTTGAACTGATAACCCATGAAAACAATCTATAGGGGTGTCATCACACAACTGATTATTTTCAAATATCTGCCAACTTTATGGACATTATAGTTCAGAAATGGCAATTGACATATCTCTATGTGGTTATAGATACATATGTTTATAAATATATTATGTTTATAGATATAGATCTCTCCATGTATTTAAAGTCAAAGTCATTAAAGTAAGAATATCAAGGATATGCCAAAGGCAATGAACAATTAGTTTTAAAAATAAAATTCCTAAGGTTTGTACTAGCTTTTATAAATTTCAAAATGTCTGAATTGACCTAAAATGTTCTGATCTGTTGATCACTTGTGTTTATTTTGTTTTTAATATATCGTTTCTATAAAATGTTAATTAAAAGGGAATGCAGTGGTGTCTTTTGAAAGAAGAGGATGTCATTCCCCGTATCAGGGCAATGGAAGGTCGCAGAGGAAGACCACCAAATCCAGATAGACAAAGAGCAAGAGAGGAATCCAGGATGAGACGTCGGAAGGGTCGACCTCCAAATGTGGGAAGTGCTGAGTTTCTAGATAACACAGATGCCAAATTGCTAAGAAAATTGCAAGCTCAAGGTAAGAAATATATACAGCACTGTAATAATCATACTAAAAAAGTCTATATCTCTTGTGTTTTTGACTTATGAATGATTGATACTGCTCTCACTTTCTAAAAAGTAGATATTTCTGTGAGAATAAAAATGAAAAAATAAGGAATCCCACTGGTAACTGGAGTTCTTTGATTAGGTAAGCTCCTTTCAAGAGCCATACTATAAACACATCATACTTTGTGTGTTTAGAACTACAAAGGTGGGGGATAAGCTTTTAAGGCTTGCACAGAAAGGAAATCAACCAGTACTTGGCACATGCCTTAAGGTTGTGCCAACATTCTGGAAATTCTCCTTTTAACAGCTCCCGATTCCTTGAGGTGGTACAAGGGAATAACTCCAAAATATGTGGAACTGTGGAGTAAATTTTCAGTCAGAGAACTCCAATTACTGGTAAGTAAACCCAGTCTTTTTAGTTTGGGTTCTTCTGTAGTCTGGATATATCACATATATTTTCAAAATGGCCAACTAATAGATTTAAATCAAAAAGTATTTTTTTAAGATCATTAGAAAGTGTTTACTTATCAGTCACAAAGTGCTCATAATAACCTCAAATGTATTGGATATCGAAACTACACATAAATTATCAACATAAAGTTCCCATGCTATGCCTGATACAGAGAAAGCTGAGTAAAATAAAATGCTTCTGTTATGAGTGACTAATTAAAAATGTGAGGCCTCTTAAGGCTATCTGAATATGCATCAATGCATGTGTTGGTGTCTAATGGTCACAAGTTTACACACACACACACACACACACACACACACATACATACACACACACACACACACACACATATATATATATATCAATATAAAATAAAGGTTAAAAATCGACTTAAAAGCCTAATAGGATTTTACTGCCTTTATGGTTTTTTTCTAGAGAAAAAGCTTGACTTATTTCCCTTTATTGTAACACATCATAATATTGACTTCTTTGTTGCTGCTTTATTTTATTATAAAACAGACACCCTTATAGAACAGAATGCTTTACAATAAAATACTTATTCTCACTCATTTTAAAATAAAAGATACTCATGAGTGGCATCATTATTAATAGTTTTTTTTGTAAATCTATCCAGAAATGTGCACACACACTTCTATATACATACACAGTCCTATGATACAATATATATGCTCATACACATGTGTAATATGTTGTATTATATATATATATCCTTTTTCATTTCTAAAATAAATGGACTTGCATTGTACATCCTATCCAGCCTGCTTTTTTCCACTTTATCTTGAACATCTTAATGTATCTGCACTTGAACCCTACGCATTCAATAGCTGAATAGTGAGTGATGCACTATGTATGGCTCTACCATACTTCATTCAATCAGTCTTTTTTGATGACTCTTTGAGCTGTTTCCCATTCTTTGCTATCACAATCCTGCAGTAAACAGATATTACACATTATCTATGTATAAAATTGTAGAGATAGAATCTTTGAATCAAAGGATATGGGCATTTTTGGTTTTTATAGATAGCAGGCAAATATTGTCTCCAAAAAAGGTGTACTAATTCATACTTCCACTAATAGCCTATAAATTAACTGCCTGGCATATCACTTGATGTCATATAAGTTTTTCTCTGACTTAGTATGTTAATGAAATTTTTTTTAGTTTATTTATTTATTAATTTAAGTGATCTCTACACCCAACATGGGACTCAAACTCACAACCCCAAGATCAAGACTTGCATGTTCTCCCATCTGGGCCAGCCAGGCATCCCATTTATAAAATTTTTATGTTATTTTATTTGGATTCTGTTAAGACTTTCATTTCTGCTGAATAGTTACTAGTGAAGCCTGTAAAAAAGTTATTAAGATATATTGCCGGGGCACCTGGGTGGCTCAGTTGGTTAAGCGACTGCCTTCGGCTCAGGTCATGATCCCCGAGACCCGGGATCGAGCCCCACATCGGGCTCCCTGCTTGGCAGGAAGCCTGCTTCTCCCTCTCTCACTCCTCTTGCTTGTGTTCCCTCTCTGGCTGTGTTTCTCTCTGTCAAATAAATAAAATCTTAAAAAAAAAAAAGATATAAGGGCACCTGGGTGGAAAAAAAAAGATATATTGCCATAAGGGCACCTGGGTGGCTCAGTCATTAAGCATCTGCCTTCAGCTCGGGTCACGAGCCCAGAATCCCAGGATTGAGCCCCACATCGAGCTCCCTGCTCACTGGGAAACCTGCTTCTCCCTCTCTCACTCCCCCTACTTGGGTTCCCTCTCTAGCTGTGTTTCTCTTTATCAAATAAATGAATAAAATCTTTTAAAAGAAGGAGAGAGCTATAGCCATAAATGATGAATTTCTAAAATTAATATTGTCAATAATCCACTGACTCTTCAAGAGAATGTGTAATAGTGATGAGTATGCATTGTTTGCTTAAAATAAGAAAGCTTCAAGTTAACTGATACCCAAAGCATGGGCTCTTCATGCATATCTTGCCTATCTAATACAAATACTATTAATACTTAATACAAATACTATTAATTAATACTTCATAGTATTTGTATTCGCAAAAGTGGCAACTTTATATTTGCAAAATTAACTAAATTTTATTTTAACAACATAGAAACTTAACTTTTACCCAAATGTTTTTTCTCCCTCTAGAGTTCAAAGTGGTTTGTATTCTGTGGCATCCCTCTCCCTTGTTGTGTTATGTTGCATTTTGCAAGTTCTCTTACCTTTGACCTGATTATGTACATATGTTTTTTCTCAACATATATAAATATTAAATATTTAACAGTAAATAAATAATTATTATTAATATTTAGAAGCATATATGGTAAAATAATGCATATTTTTTTCTCGGGAAGAAAGGAATGAATCACTTTATCTCCTCTTTTAGTTCTTTTTTTTTTTTTTTTTTTTTTAAAGATTTTATTTATTTGACAGAGAAACACTTCCAGAGAGGGAACACAAGCAGAGGGAGTGAGAGAGGGAGAAGCAGGCCTCCTGCCGAGCAGGGAGCCCTATGTGGGACTTGATCCCAGGTCTCCGGGACCATGACCTGAGCCGAAGGCAGTCGCTTAACCAACTGAGCCACCCAGGCACCCCTCCCCTATTACTTCTAAAAGACTTCTACATTAACAGTTTGAGGAGGTTATCTGAGAGGACTTTAGAAGTTTCTGTTATGTATAATTATCCTACTAGGCCTCAACTAGACTGAAAAACTGGGCTTAATTTGAAGAAAATTCAGAACAGTAAAATAAATGCAAACTTTGTACATCCAAGCATTATGAAATGAGAGCTCTCTAATTTCTCAAGAGAATAAAAATAAGAATCTGAGAGGGTTTCAATATGAAAAAGATTTTTAACCTAATAAATAAACTCACAAGTACTGTTAATACGTTCAGTTTTCTAAGATATTAGATAGTACCTCTCCATTTCATGTATCCTAGAATCTGAGATGCTATAGTCATTGCAAGGCACCATTATTTTAAGGTGTACCACTTAGAAAGAAAGTGCTACCAATTGTCAGGCACATTCTGATTTTAGACTATAAAATGCATGAGTATCAAAGAAATGTGTTATATCTAAAATATCCCTAATTGTATGTGTAAATTATTTCAAAAATAAACTTATATCTTTGAAATTTAAATAGGCAATTTCCTAATCCATAAAAGATAGTTTCCAAATTGATGTTTCAAAAGGTAGTTATAATAGATAATGTATTCCACAACCATAATCCAAATAAATGAGAAGCTATTGGGAGCAGTTTATTTCTCAGAGTGTGAGTGAATTTTCTAGGTCTTCTAGCTCATTCCCCTTCCTCTATAGTGTTTTTAACTTAAAAAAATTTTCCATTACTCATAATATACAGTTTAAGTTATGTGAATTTTTAATGATGAATAAGAATTTTATCCACCTTGCTAAAGTGAAAAGATAAGGGTTGAACTTTTAAACGGTTTTTCTGTCCTAAAGATTTAAAAATAAAAATTATCGTTTACTTACGTGGGACTTGAAGATGGCCAGTACATTCATACACAAATACACACTTAAATATAGCATTTATTTATTAAAAACAAGACTTCTATTTGAGACCATCAGTTTAGCTTGAAACAAAAGATCATACTGATACCACATTTTCTAGGACATGTTTTTTGGGTTTTTTTGGGTTTTTTTGTTTTTTTTTTTTAAAGATTTTATTTATTTGACAGAGAGAAACACAGCCAGAGAGGGAACACAAGCAGGGGGAGTGAGAGAGGGAGAAGCAGGCTTCCCGCCGAGCAGGGAGCCCGATGTGGGGCTCGATCCCCAGGATCATGACCTGAGCCGAAGGCAGTCGCTTAACCAACTGAGCCACCCAGGCGCCCCTAGGACATGTTTTTTTTAATCACTTGACACATCTTTATATTTTAAGACAGACTTAGATCTTTACAGCAGAGTTCAGTGAAAGCTTTCAGTTTTTAAATGTTAGAAAAATAGTCATGTGGTACTATCATAGGTGAGAACAGTATCCTCCAGGTGTATGATTGGAGTTTGTTGATTCTGCAGCCTCATTTACAGATTTTTATTTCTCAGGGTATTTAATGAATGGATGATCCTTTTTTTGTGGCTCAGAAATTTTTGATAATGCTTACAACCTAGTATTGAAAATAATTGGAGGATTAGAGATATATTTTAGCATCATCTTCCATTTCATCTTTCATTAACAATTCCAGTTTACTAGATAAAATTAGACCCTTTACATCCCATCTTCTTTTTTTTTAAAGACTTGTTAAATCAGCCCTAGTAACCAAGGTCATCTCAGCCGTTACAAAGACAGAGGATCAGGTTCTTATCTAAAATCTCAAGTCATTCAACTTTCTTAAAAGCTCTTAGAACTAGAAGCATATAGACTGTGAAGTCAGAAGGACCAGGGTTTATATTTTGGCTTTGCTATTTAATCTTTGTGAACCTGAGTTATTTCATCTGTAAAGTGGGCATACAGTTGCCTATCTCATAAGATTGTTACTAAGATTAATCAAGTTCATGTAAATTTAATACAGAAGTTTAATAAATGGCAGAAATTGTTAGTAAATCTCAAGTAATTTAGGTTTTAGCAAGCTAATCATATTCATTATTAAATATAATATATAGATTTCTTAAAACTCATCTGCTAGAAGGTTTAAAATAATGTCTAATGTAAAGTGGTATTTCATGAGTGATACTACGATACCCCACTTTTATTTTATTTATTTTTTTTTGATACCCCACTTTTATAGTTAAAAGTATTGTGACCAAGTTTGCCAGAAGAAAGCATGACATTGCATGCTTTCTCTATCAGTTACTTACTGCCACAGTAATTCTGGGAAACAGCCAACCACAAAATTTCAGTGATGTACAACACAGGCATTAATTTTGCACAGATGGAAGCAGGTGGGGGGAAATTAGGCAGCTTTGTTGATCTTGGCTTGACTTGTGTACATATGTGAAGTCAACTGACTCTACGTGTCCCAGTCTTTGACAGCCTAGCCCAAACATGTCCTTATAGTAAAGGGCAAGGCACAAGAGTAAAAACAGAAAGAGTACAAGTATATTTTCAAACTTCTATGTGCATCACAACTGCTAATGTCCTGTTGGCCAAGGAAGATCATATGGCTGAACTCAGCATCAAGGGACAAGAAAATATATTTTACCCTTTGATGAGAGGAACCACAAAGTCGCATTGCAAATGACTTGCAGAGAGGGAAGAATGAACAGTTGGGACCATTTTAATTATGTCAGTCTATCCCCGTTTCATACATTTGTCCTTAAAACTTATAAGGACTAGGTTGTCTTCGAAACTCACTGACATTCTGTACTCTTTTTATTTAGGAGATTTAGAAGCTATCATTTATAAATGAAAATGTCACTGGATATTTCTGAATCATCATACCATTTATATAGCTGATTGAGATAATGAGTTTTATAGGCTTTATATTCTATTTTGGCTTCTTTTTCCTTCTTATATATTCTGTTATTTTTAAGACTGAAACTCAAATCACTATTTTTGCATTTTAGCAGCTATTTTCCTACAAAGAGGGGATTACATGAAATGTCAAAAAATATACTTAGATTGGCCTCTATAAAGAGGATTAAAAGAAGTATCGTTTTCATGTAGTTCTGTATAGGGGATCATATTTGGTGAAATAATTTGGCAGTTTCTAGGGGAAATGGACATGAAATTTTCTGCCACCACCATTCTCCCAGTTGGTACCTAACCTTAGGCAATTTTCTTAAAGATTATGTCCTTCATGACGATACCAGTTTCACACAGTTATTGTTTTTGGTTAGCAGTTATGTGAAGTTTTTAATCATATTCCTTGAAATTTGTGTGTTTCAGAAATAGCCAGACAAGCAGCGCAAATAAAGCTTTTGAGAAAACTTCAAAAGCAGGAACAGGCTCGGGTTGCCAAAGAAGCTAAAAAACAACAAGGTGGGTCATTTATATTATTTATTATTTTTTTTTAAGGTGGGTCATTTTAAATGAAAATATAAACATGAAGAGTAAGTATTGGGAAATGTATAAGTTTCTTCTCTTGATTCCTTTGCTGATGATATCTGTGCTTTGGTTTTTCACCATAGCAATAATGGCTGCTGAGGAGAAGAGAAAGCAAAAAGAACAAATTAAGATTATGAAACAACAGGTATGTTTATGCATTGGAACTGTTTTTTTTAAAACACCAGTGTTATGTTGGGGCTCTATTTATATATGTATATATGTACATTATTTTCATTTTGATTTCTAAAATAATAGTATTTCACTTTAATGTTATGTATCTTACAAGGTTATCTTCTTAGATTAGTTAAAATACATCTCATCCTTTTTAAGGTTTTATTTATTTGAGAGAAAGAGAGAAAGAGAATGTGTGTGCATGCAGAGAGAGAGGGAGAAGCAGGCTCCCTGACGAGCAAGGAGCCCGATGCAGGACCCAGGACCCTAGGATCATGACCTGAGCTGAGGGCAGATACTTAACTGACTGAGCCACCCAGGTGCCCCTAAAATTCACCTCATTTTTGAATCAAGTCTTCTACTTCCAAGTTTTTAGAGATTAGCAAGAAATAAATCTAAGTATTTTTAGTATCCTGATAGAGTTTGAATATAATTGGACATCTTGAGCAGCTTTCAAACTTTTTAAAATAGTGTGTCAGTAAATGGAAGCTGTTGCTTAAATGTTCATATTTTAGTAAGAAAAGCTTGTTGTTATAAAACATGAAACATGAGTAAAAAGTTAAACTCAAGTTATAAAGAATGGCTTTGGTCCCTACTGCTTCTGAATGCTTAAAAATTACTACTACAAAAAAACAAGAAAGCACTATTTCAGTATATCCCGCATTCTATCCCATGTCTAGAATATCTTTCCCTATGTAGTTTTCAAAATTAAGTATAGTTAAATGAAGTGATATTTAAATTTTCATAAGTAAAGCAATATATGACAAGATATTCAGCATCATTTAAGATGGGAGTGTGTGAACTACTCTGCCATCTTCACATCCTCACGTAACCATTAAAGGAAAAAGGCAAATGGGGAAACTACGATTTATTAAATTTTTTAACAAGTAGTTATTTCTGAGTATGAAACAAAGTAAATTATGTTATTATATTAATAACTGCTAAATAAATGTGTTGGGCTGGATGTGATGTGGCTTTCTCCAAGGTTCCTCCCAGTAATGTTTAAGGCCATGACATTAGGGAGAGTTGATGTGGAATGGGAAGCCAGAACTTCATCTGTCATCAGGGAGCTGAGAGTGGAATATGGTCTCTGCTGCTTAATATTTTTGTGACCTTAAATGAGTTACTTAACTACTTAACAGAAGTTTCCTCCAGTGGTAAAAGAAAATAACTGCATTAACTAACAGTTGAATTAGATTGTGAATGCAAAATGTCTACCACAATGGCTGACACAAAACAAATGCTCACTTTTTAAAAGATATAAAACATCAAACCATATGGTGTAGTCCTTTACTGTAATTTAATACAGTCCATTGTAAACTTGAATTCTTTCCTTAGTTTGTTGATTGTGACTGCTAAAGACACTGTTAAGATTGACTTAAAAATATGGAGTCTCATTAATACATTTATTCCACTATTATATTTACAACATATTACATATATGTATAAAAATAGTTTATATTTCCTTTTTTGTATAATATTTTATTTATTTATTTGACAGAATGAAACACAGTGAGAGAAGGAACACAAGCAGGGGGAGTGAGAGAGGGAGAAGCAGGCCTCCCTCCGAGCAGGGAGCCCAATGCGGGGCTCTGTCCTGGGACTCTGGGATCATGACCTGAGCTGAAGGCAGACCCTTAAAGATTGAGCCACCCAGGCACCCCAGAAATAGTTTATATTTCATTTTAAGTGAAGTACTTTTTTTTAATGGCTTGTCCTATTTCCTGATGGCTAGAGACCCATCAAATCCCATCAGCACTCTCCAAGTTCAGCTTTGTGATCTTAAACTCTTGAAGTGGCTGTACCCTAAGCCTACATAGTTTTTGATCAAAAAAGCACTGGGGTCCCAAGGTTCCAGCAAACATTAATGCAAATGAACTGATATTAGATATTCATCAAGACATTTGTCTGAGGCTAGTCTCGTAATACCATCTGCCTTATTCCTTGTTGCCAACAAAATGATTCAAAGTCTTGCATTGGTTTACTCACACCATCAGTTGTACAATGCCCATTTTATTTTATTTATTTATTTTTAAAGATTTTATTTATTTGACAGAGAGAGATCACAAGTAGGCCGAGAGAGAGGGGGAAGCAGGTTCCCCACTGAGTAGAGAGCCTGATGCGGGGCTCGATCCCAGGCCCCTGAGATCATGACCTGAACCAAAGGCAGAGGCTTAACCCACTGAGCCACCAGGCACCCCTATAATGCCTATTTTAAAGTCAGCATTAGATCCAGAATAAAACAGTAGCATGGGCTTCTCATCCTCTGGATTATTTTTTCCATCTAGCCCAAAATATCACCATATAATCCTCAAAGCAATTTTCTGGAGGCTTGCAGAATCATTATTATGAAGAAAAAGGAGCAAAAGTATTAGAATTTGACCAGGTCTTCTCTGTATTCAGTATTTGACTTTAAGCAAATATTTACCATCTAGGAACTTCAATTTTTCTCTTAGATTAAAAAAATAATAATAAATTCAACTTCTATTTTTTTAATGATCAATAAGGTATTTTATGTT
>PITA01022853.1:0-29481 GCA_004023965.1 Spilogale gracilis | reverse complement strand
TGTCCGTCTGCGCCGGGCTCACCTCACTCGGCCCCGTGTCCTCCAGCTTCGTCCACGTTGCAGCAGGTGTCAGGATTCCTTTTCCAGGCTGAAGAGTGTTCCGTGGTGCGGACGGGCCGCGTCTCGCTTCCCCACGCCGCTGTCAGGGGCCGCTCGGGCTGCTCCCGGCCCTCGGCTCGGGAACACTGCTGCTGGGAACACGAGGGTCCAGATCTCTCCAAGACCTTTGTTTCTTCAGGGAGGGCAGAGGGAGAGGGAGACCGAAGCCACCTCCATGCCCAGCACAAAGCCCAATGCGGGCTCCATCTCACAACCCTGAGATGGCGTCCTGAGCAAAACCCAGAGTCCGACACGCAGCCGACAGAGCTGCCCAGGAGCCCCCAAGACCTTGCCTTCTGCGCTTCGTGCTGCTCTGGTGTTCGCCGGCAGGCTCTGCCGTCAGCCTCGGGCTGGTAGCGTCCCATACAAATGAGCGCGCTCACCATCTTCTGGGCAGCGTAATTATTTACAACACTGTCGTTCCATTTATACCCTCTGAGATTTTTTAAAAGATTTTATTTATTTATGTGACAGAGATCACAAGTAGGCCGAGAGGCAGGCAGAGAGAGGCAGACAAAGAGAGAAGCAGGCAGAGAGAGGGGAGGAAGCAGGCTCCCCGCTGAGCAGAGAGCCCGATGTGGGCCTCGATCCCAGGACCTCGAGATCATGACCTGAGCCGCAGGCAGAGGCTTAACCCTGTGAGCCACCCAGGCGCCCTCCTCTGAGATGTTTAAAGATTTTATTTATTTATTTGACAGAGAGAAACACAGCGAGAGAGGGAACACAGGCAGGGGGAGTGAGAGAGGGAGAAGCAGGCTTCCTGTGGAGCAGGGAGCCCGATGTGGGGCTCGATCCAGGGACCCCAGGATCTGACCTGAGCTGAAGGCAGTCGCCCAATGACTGAGCCCCCCAGGCAGCCCTGATACCTTCTGAGATCTTTCTTAGTTCTGTCATGTGTTTTAATTCCATGTTTTACGCCCTGTAGGACGTGTTGAGGGTGACCCAGACCGGGGTCCCCAGAGCCTGTCTCGCATCCGCCGCCGCTCCGCTCCGTGGCCCCTCGTGCACTGTCCCGCTCCCGGCAGGAGCGTTTCCTTCTGGCTGAAAAGCACCCTTCCATATTTTTGTTTAATTGCAGATCTGTTGGCGATTAATGCCTTTGGGTTTTATTTTTCTGAAAAGTCGTTATCAGTCCTTATTTCTAAAATATCGACTTAGAGGGCTCAGTTGGTGAAGCGCCTGCCTTCGGCTCAGGTCATGGTCTCGGGGTCCCGGGGTTGGGCCCCCGATTTGGGCTCTGTGCTCAGCAGGGAGCCTCCGTCTCCCTCAGGTCCCTCCTCCTCAGCTCGCGCTCTCTCTCTTTCTTGCTCAAATAAATAAAAAATCTACAAAAATAAAATAAGCGCTTATATTTGAAAGGCACGAGGACAGGCACGATCTCGTTGCCTGCCTTGATGAGCCGGGACAAGGGTGCACAGCTGCGTAAACACACTCAGCCCACATGCAGAACATTCCAGCATCCCGGAGAGCTCCTCGTGACCGCGGGGCCTCACCCCCGTCCGCCCCAGCAGCCCCGGATGGGGCTCCCTCTCCGCGGAGGAGTGTGGCCTCATGTGGGAGGGCACAGCGTGTCGCCTCTCGTGTCCCACACGGGCCCGGAGCCTCCCCAGCCCAGGTCCCGGACACGCGGGCGGTGGGGCTGAGGGCTTGGACCCCAGCACCGAGGGCCAATTCAGCGTCGGGAGGCCACGCTCCCGCAGCCCGCCCCCACATGAGCTGCCTGGGAGCTGGGGGAAGACGCACACCCAGCGAGCGTGAAGTCTCGGCAGCTCCCTGCCCAGCACCCAGAGCACCCCAGAGTCACCACGCCCCTTTCTCCTTCACTGCTGGGCTCACCGGAGAAGGCTTTCACAGCCAGGGTGCCCGTAGCCGGAGCTCAGTCCTCACCGTCCCGCGGCTGGATGCCGCGCATCACCCGCCACCCATGGTCTCCCGGGAGGCCGGGGCTCACCCAGGGACTCCTCTCCAGGCGGCCACCCCGAGACCACCCCGCTGTCCCGCAGGCACGCTGGAAGCAGGAGCGGGCCCCGGGGGCGGGGCTGGTGGCTCTTCCACCATGGGACCAGCTGGGGACAGCCGGGCACGTAAGCGGCGGCCTGACCGCCCACCTCCCTTCCCTGGCGAGCTCGTAGTCCCTAGGCTATTGGGGGGCACTGAAACACCATTCCTACCGCATGCAGGCACACACACGTGTGGACACACGTGCACAGGGACACGCGGGCACACGTGCTGGCGCTCGCTCCGTCTCTCTTGTGTCTCCCTGAAGGCTCTCCCTGGGATCCCCTGTCGGGCAGGAATGCTCTGGCCGGAGGCTATTTCGTTTGGAAGGAAGTTAGTTTATTTCCTGGGTTTGTGTGGCTTCACCGAGAGTCGGGTTTTTTCCACCCTCTCAGCTGGCTGTCCGTCTGAGACCTCGGACAGCAGATGTCCCCGGAGCATCTGTGCACAGCGGCGGTCCCCTGGCTCGGTCCCCACTGGGGACGGCCGTTAGCGCCTCCTGGGGCTGGTGGCCAGGAAGCTGGAGGGAGGCCTGGGCCATCCCTGGGAGCAGACTCGGGGTTCGGGGTGGGGAGTACGAAGGCCCTGCCTCTTGCCTCTTCCACACATACGGCTTCCCCTGCATCTCAGGGGCTCAGGGGCAGCTCACGAATGGGAGCCTCGAGCATGGCGTCCCCACTCCCGGTCCCCGCCGGCCCGGCCCTTCCCCAGGCAGACTCAGCAGGGCTGCTCCAGGAGCGGGGAGCTGCCCGCACTCGGGGTCACGGGCGCCCAAGAGGGCCCCGCCTAGAGCCAAGTGCATGCACACTGAGGGCCGCTGCGGCGCTGAGCTGGAGGGAGGGGCAGAGAGGGGCCAGGGCAGAGCGTGGACCCTGGAGTGGGAGGGGAGGGTGCAGCCCTTTCCCCTACCCCCGGGTGCTGGTTTGCAGATGAAGATGCTCAGAGCCCTGGCCCCTGGCAGACCTGTTTACTTCTGGGAGCAGGGCGCGGGCAGTGAGGCAGGGACACCGTCCCCCCACACCCAGATAGAGGCTGGGGACTGAACCCAGGAGAAGGCAAGGAGGGACCCTGTCCTGGCAGAGGTGAAAGTGTCCCTCCACCTGGGCTCGGAGAGATGCCAGCGCCCAGCAACCACTGCTGCCGTCCTCACACGGAGCCCATCACCTGAAGCCATGGTCTGCGTTCAGCTCCTACGTGCTGGAAGGACATTGTGACCTTCTGGTTTGCCTTCCCATGGGGACTGGGGATGGGCAGAGCCCACCCTGCCGTGGGGAGCCCGAGGCTGGGAGCCCCCTCCCCAGCAGCACTGACGACGCAGCGAGAGCCAACGGCTGGGGAGGTTGCCCTGGCCTGGCACCGACGGGTGGCCTTGGCTGTGGCCAGCCTCTGTCTGCAGTGCCCACCCCTGCAGCGCCCCCACCCCTGGCTGGCGGAGACAGTGCCATCCCCCCAGCCCTCTCTGGGTCCCCACACCCCATCTTTCTGGCTGCCACGGGACATCACTCAAGGATGCGTCACAGTGTGGGTCTGGGCCTCAGAGCCTCATGAGGCTCCCACCTTCCGGAACCTTCTACTTACGAGCCCCCCAGCAGCTGCCCAGCCAGCACGAAGTGATTCACCCCTTGCCAAATGGAGGGAGAAGCCCAACGACAACCCCCCCTGACCAGGCAAAGCTCCCCCGCTGCCTCTGGCCAGGCTCAGCAGGACGACTGCCCCACAAGTGCCCCCCCGTGTCCACACGGCGTCTTCCCAAATCTTGTCAGCCAGAAACGCCACCACTCAGGGGCGGGACCAAGCACAGCACTGCCTGAGGCCCAGGGGACCTGTGGCCGAGCCAGACAGGGCCCTGGGGCCCAGATCTCAGCCATGCAAACCCATGCCTGCTTGGGGTCCCGGGCCCAGTCTGGGCAGTGCGGCCCCTATTTCCACTTTCTCCCAGCCTCACCCCTCCCAAACCATCGTCTGGGCTGCACCTCCCTGCCCCGTGGCCCAGCGAGGTCCCAGGCATGGCTGTCCCAGCTGCTGTGAAGCTGCCAGGCTCTGTGACCAGTGTCCCCACACAGGAAAGCACGAGCCTCTGTCTGCGAGTGGGCACAGCCTTTGTCCTGGTCTAGAAGCCCGATTCTAGGCCATGGCACCGTGACCTCCCTGGGCCACTGACCCGGCGGCCAGCCTCCCCTGGCCCCACATGGCTCCGGTCACCCCTTCCCTGTCCTGATTCTCTCAGCACCTGGGACCTCGGCTCTCCTGGCTCTAAGCCCAGGGGCACAGCCACCCGTGGGGCCCCTCCCCACACAGCCACGGGCCCGCGCTGCCTCCTTTCCACCTGCGCTCCCTTCCTGCGCCCACTCAGCCAAGAAAGCAGACATTCCCAGCCTCCTGACCCCGCGGCCCCGCAGGCCCTCTCTGACTCGGGGGACAGCAGCCACAATCCCAGGCGCACCTCTGCCCGGGTGGGAGCCCAGTGGGCCCCAGGACGGGGCAAGGGTGCACAGCAGGACCCCCTGGGACAGCAGGTGCATGGAGGGGGAGGAAGGGTCATCCCTAGCGACACTCCGGCTCCGGCTCAGCCCCAGGCCTGCACGTGCTGTGCTGTGGGTGGCCTGGGGAGGGGAGGCCCAGGAGACAGAGGCCAGAGTGACCTCCAGGCGCCAGGCCCGGTGGCTGTCACACTGGGCCGCTCCGTTCCCTCCAGAGAGACTGTTCCCACCGCCCGTCAAGGCCTTGTTGGGCCCTGTCCCCGTGCCCCTCCCCCAACAGAAACGAGCACTTGGTGCCAGGAGGCAGCAGGGTGACCGCCAGCTGACCCGCCCGCGGGGTGGGAGAGGCCTGCAGGCCGAGCCGCCCGGGGCTCCCAAAGCACCCAGGCTCTAGCCCCAGGCGCTGGCGCCATGTCGGCTCCTCTCACTTAACCCTGTGGCGCCTGCGCCCTGAGGGCCAGGCACTGTCCTGGGCTCCCAGCACCAACACGGCCACCCTGCATGGCCTGGAGCAGAGGCCGGTCAGGAGCCGGGGAGCAGGGTCACGCAGTCTCCCGGAGGGCCTTCCCGGGGCCGTGACAGGGGCCTGTGACAGGGGCCTGTGACCAGCTCAGAGCGGAGGGAATGGGGAGGGGGGACACAGAGTGCAGAGGGAGTCCTGTGACTGCAGGAGGGAAGGGGGGAGGAACGGCTTCTGGACGCCCCCTCCCACCTCCCCAGACCTCCATCCGCATGGTGGGGGTCGTGGGGCAACAGCTGGACCCCACCTGGACCCGCAGCCCACGAGGTCACTGCTCACGCCTCCTCCTCCACCTGCCGGCCAGACAGATCCCGGGGCACCTGTTTCCTGAGCCCTGAAATTGTGCCTCAGGCTCTTGGGCTCGGCCAGGCCCATGCCCCCATCCTCCCCACCTCTGCTCAGGGTCCCCTTGAGGAAAGAATGGGTGAGGGCCTGGGGGGGCACCTGTGGGAGGCCCTGAGAGGGTCCAGAGCAGAGCGGTGGGAGAGGCCCGAGGCCCTCTGTACAGATGGGGAAACTGAGGCACAGGAAGGCCGGCCATGAGCCAGGATCACCCTGTCCCTGCCCAACCAGGTCCCCCTGGTCAGAGGAGCTGCTCCTTTAGCCGTCCGCGTGGCTGCCGGGGCAGGCAGGGAGAGCACTTCCGCCCTGAGTCCCGGCCCCACCATCAGGGACCCAAGAGAAAGGTGGCCATCCCGGCCCCGACCCAGGGCCCTCTGTGAGATGGGGCACGAGGTCAGGCCCTGTGCTCTACAGTGCGTGCGGAAGGCCGCCTGGGCCGTGGGGGGCCAAGCAACCAATCCCAAGCCCAGGCCTTCAGACCACCCCCGCCACCGCAGCGCTCCCCGCCCCACTGCTGCTAAGGGCCACTGGGGGGAGCAGGGCCACCGGGGACATCAGGCCTGCTGCTGCCCACCGGGTCAGTGCAGGAGGAGGGCCTCGGTCCCTTGCGCTGGGTCTGAGAACCGGACACTCGGGACCTCAGGAGCCTCCCTCAAGAGGACCTTGTCCCACCGGGATCTGTGGGACCAGCGGGGGTCCAGCCACAAGTGCCCCTCCTGGCAGGTTAGACGAGCGCTGTTCAGGCCCACATCTCCACGGTCCTGCTGTCCTGGGTCACCTCTTCCCCCCCAACTCTTGGTCCCACGAGCTGGGTCACCCTACTGCCTTGCCCTGGCAGAGGCGTCCCTGGCTCGGGGCGGCCTGGCCTGGGAAGGGACCTGCAGCCCAGCCCCTCAGAGGGCCTCAGGCCGAAGGGCTGCCAACTGGGGAAGGGGCAAGAAGCCCGGGGCCCACATGGGGGCACAGTCCCCTCCCCAGCCTTCCTCCACATTCCAGCCCCTGTCCCATCCCGAAGGGAACTCCCAGATCAATTCCTGGGGCAGCCCAGGGGCAGTGCAGGGTCTTGGGGTCAGCACCCCAACTCCTGCCGGTTCTGATGGACTGTCCCATGACCCGGTGCGAGGAGGGCACCCGAGGAGC
Organism: Spilogale gracilis; assembly: GCA_004023965.1. NCBI lineage: Eukaryota > Metazoa > Chordata > Mammalia > Carnivora > Mephitidae > Spilogale > Spilogale gracilis. The sequence goes on along the minus strand of PITA01022853.1, from coordinate 22,902 downwards.
CAGGGCGGGCAGGACACCAGGGCGGGGAGGCGGCTGCCCCCCTCCCCTGCCCCACCGCCCCCTCCCTTGCTCCCATCTCCCTCTCTCTCCTGTCTCTCTCCACCCCACCCCCTCACACTGGCCTCTTCCCCAGGAAGCCAAGAGCCCCCTGCCAGTCCAGGCACCTGTGGCGAAGCAGGAGACCCTCCGCGTGGCACGGTGCACCGGCTGCTCCCCCAGGCCGCCCAGCTGATGCCCCACGGTGCTCCAGCGTGCCCTCCTACCCCCGGGCCACTGGGGTCGCTGCACATCAGGGCAGCAAAGGTGCCAGGGGAGGGGAGAGAAGAAGCAGGCTCCAGACCCGAGATGGTCCAGCCCCTCCCGGCAGCCCACTCAACCCCTCTGCAGAACTGCCACACTTGTCTTCCGTCCCACCAGGGCAGGCTCGGCCACCCACTATGGCCCCACAGCGAGGGCATAGTCAGGGTCAGCAGCCTGTGGGGACTGAGATGCACGTGCCCCCACCTCGCCAGGACCCCTGTGGACCTGGTACCCACCCTCCTGCCCGCACGAGGTAGGGGCAGTGCCCACGCTGGTCCCATTTGGAGAGCTGACCTGAGCCGGTGCCTCCCCCTTGATCGCTTCTGAACAGCCTTGGGGACAGGAGCCTGCACCCCCAGCTGGGCTGGGCCTATGTCTGGAGGTGACCCCTGTCCCCCGCTGACCACAGCTAGCGCCCCTCTGTGTGCACACCACACACAGGAAGCATCCCCACTGCTTCATTTGCCCTCCCAGGCCACAGCCCAGGCCCCTCGCCTCTCCCAGGACACCCACAGCTCTCCCGTTCACAGTGGTCAGAGCCTGAGCCCTGAGCGAGCTCCCCCAGCCCCCAGCCTGGGATGACCTCGAGCTGAAGCAGGGGGACTGGAGACGCCTGTGCCCAAGGCTTGCTGACCCCAGGTTGTGAAGGGTACCCAGGGGGCCACAAACCGGAGCCCCAGCAGAAGCAGGGCCCAGCACGCCTGGCCCTCAAGCCCCACTGGGGGAGGGGGAGCAGCCTGGTTACCTTGGTTACCGCCACCCCACCTGGCCGTTATCATCCACCTGACGGGCCTTTCAAGACCAAACTCATACAGTGCGAATCCCCTGCCAGGGTCCCTGCACCTGGAGAGAGAAAGATGGGGGTCTCGGGGGAGGGGTCCCAGCCCCAGCTAAGACATGCACTGAGGTCCCCGGGCAAGGCAGCAGCAAGACAGGGCTTCCTACCCCCGTCCGGGACGAGAGGACCCGCCTCGCAGGACCCTGTGCCCTCACTCAACAGCGGGTGGCAGGGCCCAGGGGCGCGGTCACAGCCGCTTACACAAGCAGCCCTGTGAGGGGCGAGGCTGCAGCTGGCCTCGCAGCCTGTCACACACACACACACACACACACACACACACCCCGCATCACGAGCCTCCAGTGGGCTGTCCTTTGGCTCTGGGTGGAGGCCAAGCCAGGCCCATAAATAGGGGTCTCTGCAGTGGCCTCTGCTCCTGCCGCTGGCCTTCCTCCCGCTGCCTGGACGGCCCGCATTGCAGGCCCTGGCCACACACTCCGCTCCGGGACCATGGCCACTCTGCACGCGCGGTGGACGGGGCTGCTCCTGCTGGGGGTCCTGGCAATCCTGCGGGTCCAGGCCCAGGTCTCCCTGCAGCCCAACTTCCAACAGGACAAGGTGAGGGGCCCCCTGCCGGGTCCCCCAGGGGGCACAGGGCTCTGTCAGGGAAGGGGGATGCTCTCTGGGGCCGAGTTGTCTTCCTGGGAAGAGGGGAGCTGAGCAGAAGGAGGAGGCTGACCAGAACCGCCTCCCACCGCCCCCGGCTGCGGGGATTCGCCAACGGACGCGCCGCAAAGCACCCGCGCTGGTGAGCGCACACGGCTCGTGGGGACACGCGGGCCGAACGCGGGCCTAGGCCATCCGAACACGGTCACCCCTCTAAGCCCACGACGCCCAGAGGAAAACGGGCACACATTCCACACCTGGGTCGCAGGACACACAGTGCGCGAGCGCGCCGATGGGGCTGGCCCACCGGGATGGCCACCGAAACCCGAGTGCGGGCAGGGCTGCGCCGGGCACTCGCCGAGTCGGCCCTCCCGGCCCCGCCCCGCGCCCCTTCCCGAGCGTCGCAGGCGCCCCGCGGCCGGCCCCGGCAGCCGAGCCCGCCCCAACTCCCCTAGGGACGGCCCGGGCGCCCTCTGCCGCCCGCTCCCCGCCGCCCAACCAGCCGGCCTGCGGGGCAGCGGGGACTGCGCGGGCGGGGCGGGGCCAGGGCCGGCTGAAGACATGGGGGAGGGGCGGGGCGGAGGGGCACCCCCCACCCCGAGTTCCGCCCGGGAGGGTCCTGGCCGACCCGGGTGGGGTCCGTTCACCGCAGTTCCTGGGGCGCTGGTTCACCGCGGGCCTCGCCTCCAACTCGACCTGGTTCCGGGAGAAGAAGAACGTGCTGTCCATGTGCACGTCCGTGGTGGCCCCGACCGCAGACGGAGGCCTCAACCTCACCACCACCTTCCTCAGGTGGGTGGCGGGTCGGGCTTCTGGGGCCCAGCGCTCCCTGCCCCGGGGCCACGGTCTAGGGACAGCCCCTGGCCTGACCCCGGACCCCTTGGGTGACCTGCCCCCAGGAAAGAGCAGTGTGAGACCCGAACCCTGCTGCTGCAGCCGGGGGGAACCGCAGGCTGCTACAGTTACACCAGTCCCCGTGAGTGGGCCCCTCTAGGGACCCCTGGGTCCAGCCCTGGGCCCGGGAGACCCACCTGTCCCGGCACTCCGCAGGGTGGGCTGGCGGCCGCTCCCCCGGGGTTCCATGGTCTGGCCTGGACCTGCCCAGGCTCAGGTGTGGGGGATCCTTGAACCCTCTCTCTTGGGCACTGGATCAGCTTTGGAGCTGCCCTCCAGGCCCTTCCCTGCCCCCCCATAATAGTGTTTCCTCAGGCCAAGCACACACAGGCAGCCCCCAGCCCCTCTCACTCCGCTCCCAGGTTTTCCAGCCCAGGAGTGGGGCCAGGACCCTCCTCTCCTCCCCACCACTTATCCCCTTCCTTGGGGACCACTTCCCACCGGGAAACCTTTGTGGCTGCACCACGAACCCCTAATGTTCTGATTCCCTGTGTCTGCTGCCCCCCTCCCCCCCCCCCCGAGGGAATTTCTGGACCCTGCAGAGTTCCCCAGTCAGTCTCACTGGGGGAGGGGGGCCATCCTCCTCCCACCCCGCCCCCCAACTCCTCCCCCCAGCTGGCCCAGGGCAAGAGCACCCCTTCTGGGCAGAAGTGGGCCGGAGGTCTGGGGCCAGGGTCCCCAACCGGGCTTCTCTCTGGGGCTCCCAGACTGGGGCAGCACCCACGACGTGTGGGTGGCGGAGACCAACTATGACGAGTTTGCGCTTCTCTACACCGCGGGCACCAGGGGCGTCGGCCGGGACTTCCACATGGCCACCCTCTACAGTATGCTCCCCCACGGGGCTCGGCCTGGGGGGAGGCGGGGGGCTCCCCAACCCGCGGGGCTGAGGCGGCCGCGAGGAGCTCCCCCACGCGAGGCCAGCGGCTGCTCCTTCCTGCTGCAGGCCGCACCCAGACCCCAAGGGCCGAGATAAAGCAGAAATTCACCACCTTTGCCAAGACCCAGGGCTTCACAGAAGATGCCATTGTCTTCCTGCCCCGGACTGGTGAGGGAGGGCGGCTAATCTGATGGGAAGGGGATTAAGGTCAGATTTGAGGCAGACTAGGGAGGCTGAGGGGTGTGGTGCCTCCGGCCAGAGCGCCCACGGACACTGATGGGCACACTGTGGCCTCGGAGTGGGGGCAGCCTGTCCTCACCCCAGACCTTGGCCTGCAGCCCTGGGCGGGGTACAGGAAGGCACTTCTGCTAGAACACCTGCGTCCCGCCTCCCCAGTTCCGCTAAGCAGCTGGCGTTTCAGGCCCCTGAGCAGGCCTCAGGACACAGGGTGGGGGGCAGGCACTAGACACAGAGTCAGCGGGTGGGGCCGGGGGGCGGGGGGGGGGCTGCAGGAACACACCGGCCGGGGCTTCTCTGAGGCAGGCAGCCTGCAACAGGCCCGGGGGGGGGGGGACAGGAGCCCCGGAGGAGTGTGATGGAGTCAGCACTTTTGGGGGGACTCAACTAGACCAGCTCTCCAGGGCTGCCCGGAGGGGGCAGGCAGCCCAGGTGGGGAAAGTGGCCCCGGCCTGGGGCACTGACCACAGTCCCCGGGGGGTCTCCCTTGGCAGATAAATGCTTGGAGGACCACAAGTAGGTGAGTGCGGTGCTTCGTGGGCCGGCTTCACCCGCAGCCCCGCTCACAACGGCCGTGCAAGAGTGGGCCCAGGCACGCGGGCTCCCCTGGGGTTCACGAGATTCCTGGGGGTTAGAGGAGCTGGAGTCTGGGATAGGAACTGGCAGGGTCAATGGGAGGGAGGGTGCTGGAGGGGCCCGTTCCCCTGTGGCTGGGAGGGGGTTGCCTGCCCCACCCACTGATCCCACTCTCTCCGCCAGGTGACCCCGGCCCCCAGGACCTGGCCATCCTGCCCTGCTCTGCTCTTTCCTCCAAGACCCTCAAGCCCCCCCCCCCCGCCCCCTCAGCCTTTCTCCCAGCTCTGAGAATAAACTCCGGAAGCAAATCAGCGTCCAGTTCTTACTCACATGTCCTGCGGTCCTCGCCGCCCATGGCCTGGCTCTGGCCCCTCCCCAAGGACCTGACCACACCCACTCACTTTGGGCCTCAGTTTCCCCTCCCCCCCCAAGTCTCTGAGGCTGGCTCTTGGTGATGGCCCAGAGGGGTGGGCAGGGGCCCCCTAGTGTTGGCTCCTGGTGGGGCGGATCCGAAGTCCAGCCAGCTGCTTCTGGGCCGGGGCCCATCGGCTCCTAGTCCCTGGGCAGGTCCCTGGGGCCTGTGCCCCCACCCCAACTCCAGAAAGACCTAGGCCCAGGGGACCTTGCATTCACTGGGTTTTTGAAGGTGTGGGATCAGTACCCTCAGACTGGGTGGAGATCAGGGTCCCAAAGGACAGAGCGGAAGGTGGCTACCCTGTCCGTGCGCCCTGCATTGGGACCTTCTGACTGGGCTGACGTCGGGACACACTCATATCCCCTCCAGCTCCCGGGGCGCCTCCAATCTCCTGTTTTCCGGCCCTGCCCTTTCACTAGACTCTTGGCACCAAAGCCGTACCCCCAGGCCCCGGAACCCAGTCTCCCTGACCAGCCCTGTCCCACATCTCCCGCTGTCCACCAGATGCCAGGCCCAGCCCTGAGCCCTCCTGGCCCACCGGCCCCCCTCGCCCCTGCAGACTTCAGCCAAGCCCTACAGAGGCCCCAAGAGTTGCAAGGCTCAGAGGTGAGGGTGAGCTTCTTGGCAGGCTTCCTGGAGGAGGGGAACTGGGGGGTATGTCTGAGCTGAGAGCTGGGAACACACATCCCAGAAAGCCTGTCAAAAGTTCTCCTCCCCGTGCAGGGAAGGATCTTTAGTCTCCGGAGGAAACGCTGCTGGGGATGGGCGGGGCTCGGACCAGATCCCAGCCTAATCTCAGTGGGCTTGGTCCTGGGCCAGCAGGCCAGCCCCCCCAGGGCATCTGGGGGTCATAAAGGCTGGGCGGGAGAGGCCACTCCAGCTCTCCAGCTAAGAACCATCCTCCACGATGCTGTACCTGCTGGCGACCGGCTGCATCCTCGCCCTGCTTGGGGTGCCCCTAGGCCAGGCCCAGGTCCCCATCCAGGCCAACTTTGATGCCAGCCAGGTGGGCCCGGGCACCCCAAGCCAAACTCATCCCCTTCTCTTCATGGACGACCACCCTTGCTTCTCCATCCGGGTCCCAGGGGCCGGCATTATCCCCAGAGAGGCCAGAGGCCTCAGGAGCCCAAGCCTGCCCCCCACTCTCTGGTCCAGGCTCAGCTCAAACTGGGGCGACAGGGCAGAGAGCCCTACCCACCCCCTCAGCCGGGTGTGGGCTGGACGGGGGAGGACAGCGGCCCCTCAGGCCGGTCTGTGGCTCAGGCCCAACACCACTCCCCGGGGCCTCAGATCCGGCCGAGTCGCAGCTGCCCGCGGCCGTGCTGGGTGAGAGTTGAGGTGGGCGCGGGGCCTGTCCCCAGCTCTCCCTGCGCCCTCCGTGTAGTTCCAGGGCATCTGGTACGTGGTCGGGGTGGTATCGGATGACCAGGGCTTCCTGGACTCCAAGGACAACCTGAAGATGCCCATGGTCTCGGTGACCCCGTTGGCCAACGGTGATCTGGCCCTCAAGTTCGGGTACTCTACGTAAGTGACCCCCCAGCCCCCTCAGCGTGGGCCCGGCCCACCTGCGTGGTCAGCAGTGCCCAAGGGCTGGCCCTTCGCGATGTGGTCCGCGGCGTCTTCAGGACGCTCAGGGTGCCGTGGCTCCTCCCCCCAGGCCTGATGGCGGGTGCCAGAAGGTGGACATGACCTTCACTAAGGGCGCTGTGGATGGGCAGTTCAGCAACACCGGTGAGAGGGGGCGGCGCGGGGCGGCGCCAGGAGGGCTGCGGGCGGGGCCGTGCAGCCGGGAGGGCCTCCCAGAGGCAGCCGGCTCAGGGGGCCCTTGCCCTTCAGCCCTGGCGCAGACCGACATCCGCGTGGTGTCCACTGACTACAAGCATTTCGCTGTGCTGTACGTGGAGACGCAGAAGGAGGGCGTCAGGAACGTCTGGCTGCAGCTGTACGGTGGGCAGCCCAGCCCGGGGGCGCTGGCGGCCCCTCTGCGCCCCCTCCAGTCACCGGGCCCAGGCGCCTCTAGGAGCCCCGCGCCCAAGCCTGGTCTGGACTGTTGTGCACATGCCCGCGAGTTCCAACCCCATGCACGTGGAACTCTGTCCCCCAGTGTCTCCCTGGGACCCCCTGTCTGTGGTAGAGGGCTCCGGACCCCTCTGCACCCAGTCCCTCCTCCCCAACCCCCACCCCAGCCGCCTCCAGACCCTGTCCCCCCCTCACTAACGCTTCCTGCCCGCAGCCCGCGCCCCAGAGCTGTTTCCCGAAGGTGCGCAGAAGATGCAGCAGCTGGCACCCCAAGTGGGCCTAAACCCCAGCCAGGGCGCCCTGCTGCCCCAGTCAGGTGAGAGCTGCCCTCACCAGCTCAGGGCTGTGGAAGACCCCAGACCCAGACCGGGAAGGCCACGCCCCAAGCCTCCCTGCCTCCTGGTGCGGTGGGGGGCAGCCGCAGCCCAGGCCTATGTGGGGGGGGAGGGCTGGATGGCAGCCTGGCTGGTGGCCCCCTAGGAAGGGTCCCTCACAGGCAGGGAGGCTTGGTTATTCAGGGAGGTTTGGGGGCCTGCCCCCCGCCGGGGGAAGGGGGCCCTGGGTGGTTGCTCAGGCCCCACTCTCTCCCACAGACCAGTGTGCTGGGGCCTTCTCCTAGGTGAGTACCGAGGGGCAGGCCTGGACCCCACTCCCCAGACCCTACAGTGCCCTGTGCCCTGCTGAGCCCTGGAGGCCCCTTGTGGCCAGAAGGCTGCCCGGTGGGGGTCTTCATCCTGGGAGTGGGGTGGGGTGGTACCCGAGAATGAAGGCGGATGGCAGGGAGCAGTGGGGAGGAGGGAGTGGGGCCCTGGGCTGGGCCCAGGAAGGGCAGGAGGAGGCAGGAAGAACGTGTCACCCGCTGTATGTGCCCTCTTGTTTGCAAGGAAGGGTCCGGCCCAGGAGTGCCCGCGCTGGGGGCCCGCGCTGCGTGTCCTGGGCCCTCCCCCGAGAGCACACACCGCTTCTCTCCGCCACCCCCTTCCCCAGCACAATAAACAATCTCCTAAAGCCACGACTGTGCATTTCCTGGGGGGGGTGCGCAGGGGCGGCTCTGGGACCACAGAGGGACCCCCGCTCCTCGGGTGTGGGCCGGCGCGTAACCCCAGGAGGAGCTGAGCTCTGCTCCGAGGGAAGCAAGCTTATCTGGCCCGGGCCTTCCCTGCCACTCACCAACCGCCCACGTGGACTGGGGGCGTCACCCTTGCCCAGCGCCCCGAGCTCCCGGGGACACAGTGGGCCTCCTGGGCCTGGGGGTCCTCCCAAACCACAGCCGGAGCAGGTATGTGGGCCACTTCCATCCCCCCCCGCTCCCCAGACCTCTGGCCCCAAATTACATGCAGTTCATTCCCCGTGCACACCAGAGCAAAGGGGCCTGTGTGAAACTCCCCCGGGTCATGTGTCATCGAGTCTGTGTCAGATACTATTGCTCTTCTTTAAAGACACGTCCGTCCCGCAGGGGCGCCCTGGTGGCTCCGGGTCTGCCTTAGCCCGGGCATGATCTCAGGGTCCCGGCCCCAGCCCCCCGGGGGGTCCTCCCTGCCCAGCAGAGTGGGCTTTTCTCGCTGCCCCTCCCCCCACACATGCTTGCGCTCTTATACATGGGTAACCCCCCGAAATAAATAAAATCTTTTTTAAAAATGGACCTATTGGGGCACCTGTGTGGCTCAGTCGTTGGGCATCTGCCTTCGGCTCAGGTCATGATCCCAGGCTCCTCGCTCAGTGGGAAGCCTGCTTCTCCCTCTCCCGCAACCCCAGCTTGTGTTCACTCTCTTGCTCTCTCTGTGTCAAATAAATAAAATCGTAGAAAAAAATAAAATGAAACTGCAGCCTTGTCCTGCCAGATTTGCTGCGTTCATTGGGGTCCTTCTGGGTGAGGAGGCCGCAGACATAAGGAAGGGCCTTGGCGAGCCCTCCACACCTCACCCAGCACCTGGGCACCCAACAGGGGCCTTTGCTGCCGTGACCCACAGGCCAGCCTCTGACCCACCTGGACACCTGCCCCCAGCCCGACATCAGCCTGGAACTGAAGCCCTGGGGGTCGGGACACGTGTGTGGAGGGCCCAGAGAGCCAGCCCCCTCCCATACGTGTGACCTGTGGGCTCACCCTCCCACCCTTCCTCCCGACACTTGGGCAGGGTTCCACTTAAGAGGGACATCTGCGGAGGCAGTGCCGGAGCCCCACCAGCTGATCGCTGGATTGGTTAGCTGCCCTTTGGCCTCCGTGTGGACCAGGAGAAGAAGGGCTGGGGGACGTTACAGCAACAACAGCGGGGATTGAAAGTGGGGAGGTAGGGGTGCTTGCTCTCCTGGAGAGCTGTGTGGGAAGTCTCCCCACCAGCCTCTGCACCCCCACCAGGCTCTGGACCCCCGGCCCTCCCCCTGTGGCCCCTCCTGGGAAGGATCTGGAGTGGGGAGGTGCGCGTTGCCCCTCATGGCCTTCTGGATACTCTTTTCTCCGAGAGAGGGGGGAGCGGCTCCACAGGCCCCTGGGTCCCAGGAGGGCTGTTCCGTTGACCCCAGGCACCCCAGACCGGCCTGGGGCTCATCGTCTTACCCTGCACCGCCCTGCTCCGACCACACGAGGGCAACCCTCGGTCAGTTCTCTGCGCAGAAGCCAGGGATGGGGCGGATAGGAAAGGCCCAAGTCCTTAGCTGGCCAGGAAGGCCCTCCTCCGACGCCATCGCCCACCCTCTTTCCTTCAGCCCTGCCGACCAACTCGTGTCCCTTGAGCACTCTGGCCCGAGTGGGCCTCAGAGCTGGCACGCAGGCGGCCGACCCAGGGGCTCCCCTCCCGGCTCTCTGCCTGGCGAGCCCGCTCTGCTCCGCTCGCATCTTTTGCTCGAATACCGCCCTGTGTGCTCGCTCCTTAGGCCCAGGGGACCCCAAGCCCCGGCGGCCCTGCCCGCTCCCCACCGCCCCCAGCGCTGCGGCTGGAGCCTTTCCTGGCCTGGTCCCTTGCCCGCCTACCTTGTGCCCTCACCCACGTTCAGTCACACCGCTCCCTGCAGGAGAGCAGAGCTGCTCAAGACCCAGCCTGGTACATTTCTAGATATTTGTGTAATTTTTTAAAAGTTAGATTTTTCAGTTTTATCACATTTTCCAACGAATCTTTGCTTCTGGTCTTGAATTAGTTCCCTGTGGCTGCTGTGACAAATTATCACAAACTTGGTGGCTTAGAACCTAACATTTGGGGGCACCTGGGTGGCTCAGTCATTGAGCGACTGCCTTCGGCTCAGGTCATGGTCCCAGAGTCCCGTGATCGAGCCCCACATTGGGCTCCCTGCTCGGGGGGGGGGGGGTAGGGGGGGAGGCTGCTTCTCCCTCTCTCACTCCCCCTGCTTGTGTTCCCTCTCTGGCTGTGTTTCCCTCTGTCAAATACATAAAATCTTTAAAAAAAAATAGTGAAATCTTGGCGGCCCCTAGGTAGCTCAGTCATTAAGCATCTGCCTTCGGCTCAGGTCATGATCCTGGAGACCCGGGATCGAGCCCCACATCGGGCTCCCTGCTCGGCGGGAAGCCTGCTTCTCCCTCTCTCACTCCCCCCGCTTGTGGTCCCTCTCTGGTTGTGTTTCTCTCTATCAAATAAATAAATAAAATCTTAAAAAAACAAAAACTAACGTTTGCCTTCTCATGGTTTTGGAGGCCAGAACCCAAAATCAGTTTCCCTAGGCCGTGGTCACAGGGTGCACAGGTCCACACGCCCACTAAATGCTCCACGGGGGAGCCTTCTCGACTGTCTGACCTCCGGGTGGTGGCCAGGGGCCCAGACTGGTAGCTACATCAACCCCTGGCCCCCGGGCCACGCCACCTTGTTCTTCTTTATGAAGCCTCCCTCTGCCTCTCGCTCTCTCTCTCTTTTTTTTAAGATTTTATTTATTTATTTGACAGAGAGCAATCACAAGCAGGCAGAGAGAGGAGGAAGCAGGCTCCCCGCTGAGCAGAGAGCCCGACGCGGGCCTCCATCCCAGGACCCTGAGATCATGACCCGAGCCGAAGGCAGAGGCTTAACCCACTGAGCCCCCCAGGCGCCCCCTCTGCCTCTCTCTTACAAGGGCACCTGGGACGGCATCCAAATAAACCAGGAAAGCCTCCCCATCTCGAGATCCTTACCCACAACGGCACGAACCCCTTTCCCTAAAAGCTGACATTGAGAGGTCATCATTCAGCCTGCCCCAATCTTCCCGGAAACGTTGTCCTAGCCCCCAAGCACTGTGCCTGGAGGAACTGGTGTTTCCAGGGGTCCTCGGGGCTGGGGACTCCACACTCACATCCCCGGACATGGTCCTCTGCTACAGTCCCGGTATGCGGCAGCCTCCACCATCCCCATCAGAGCTCACATCGGAAAGGCGTGGCTTCTCTCTGAGGCTGCTGCAGCCCCGCCGTCTAGGGGAAGGGCATTTCCGCTCTTGCCACCTGCAGGGGTCAGCCTTGATCCCTCCCTCCCTCACCCCAGGCGCTCTCCACCTGTACTCTAGCCCCTGGCCCAGCGTCCATCAGCTCTGCCCTGAGGGACTCAGCAGCCCTCTGCTAATCTCCCCGAACCCCCGCACCCTTCACCCCTGCAGCCCTCAGCCGTCTCTCCTCATGGAACTGACATGGCCTTTATACACAGAAATCCGTTGTACCCCTCCCTCCGCAGCCCTGCTTACACCCTCCTGCAGCTCCCCACTCTGCCTACCTTCCTCCACAGCATTTACGGAACAGCTCCGTGCCTAGCAGCGGCCAAGCACTGAAGATGCTGTGTCAAGTAAAACAGACGGTCCTGCGTGTTTCGGGGCCTCTGGCCCGTGATTTCTCCGGAGGCTGCCGTTCAGTCACCAGCCGGAGCTGCTCGCCGCCTCTCGGAGGGCTCCCCTGGGAGGGGATCTGCGTGCCAGCTCCCTCACGAGCGCTTGCTGGGCCTTGATCCTTTGCCACGTGGGTGTGTCCTCAGAGCTGTCACAGATCGTGGTGAGCAACTCAGGGAGAGAGAAGGGACAGCCCATCACTTCCCCAGTGGCCGTGCTCAGGGGAGGGGTACGCGAAGTTTGGAGCATGGGAGGAGGGATGATTGGGGTCATCTTAGAGGCCGCTGCCCCCGTGAGGAAACCAGAATCTATTTACTATAGGGACAAGTCTGGAAAACAAGTGCATAAACCAGGAGAGAGGACAGGAGAAGCTGGGCAGGCTGCGGACCCTGATGTAAGGTGACTAGGGAAGGCCTCCCTGAGAGAGCGACCCTTGCCCGAAGACCTGGAGGAAGCACGTGAGTCTGGGGGATGGGCCTGGCGGGGGGAGGTCCTGGAGCAGGGCCTGAGATCATTAAGCCAGGGGAGGTCAGGGAGGGGCGGGGCTTGGCAGCTGGCCCACCAGCAGGAACACCCACCGGGGCCTCCCTACATCCGCCCTGGGGTCACCCTGGCTCTCTCGCCGAGCCTGGAGCAGAACTGTGCTGGGCCCACTTGTGGGCCTTCCTCCGTGGCTGCTTCCTCTGCCCGGGATCCCCTATCCCGGCCCACAGCGCAAACGGCTCAAACAGCCACCCAAGAGTTTCATGTTTCCTGTGTTTATTATGTGTCCGTCCCATTAGATCTCACAAGCTCCAGGGACCAGAGACCTTGTCTGCGGGTGAAGGTGTGCCCGAGGCCTAAGACACCGGACCCAAGAGAGGGGCTGGGCAAATATCGTGGAAAGGACGCACCGCCCTACTTCATTCCCTTTTGTGTTGTGCCCCCGCTACGGGTCGACGTGTCTGAAGACAACGCGGGCGGACGAGGGCGGGTGGGGAAGGCAGGAGGGGGTCGCTGGGACAGCAGGGGGCGAAGCGCATAGAGGAGGGAACCTCGAGCTCTGCAGGGTGGCGGGCGCGCGGCTGCGGGGAGCGGGGAGGCGCGCGGAGACCCCCCGCGGGCCTGGGGACCCCGCCCCGCCCCAGGCTCGCAGGCTCCGCCCCACCCCGCCCGGCTAGCCCCGCCCCAGGCTCGCAGGCTCCGCCCCGCGCCGTATATTCGGTCGGCCCCGCCCCGCCCGCCCGCGCGGCTCCGAGGTCTTCGGGGAAGGGACAGGGCCGTAAGCCCCGCCCCGCGCAGGCCCCCTGGGCCCGGCTCGGCCCCGCCCCCGGTTCCGGAGCCCCGCCCCGCGCAGGCGCCCTCGGCCTGCAGCCGCGCGGGCCGCTCGCTGGCCCTGCGCTCGCCGGCCTTCCGCTCGCCGCCGTGCCATGGTGCCGCCGCCGCTGTCCCCGCCTCTTTGCACGCTGCCGCCGGGCCCCGGGCCCCCGCGCTTCGTGTGCTTTTGCGAGGGAGAGGGGAGCGAGGACGGAGGCCCCAGCGGCTTCGACCTCTAGTGAGTGGCGGGGCGCGGGGCGCTGGGGGCGCGGACGGTTCGGCGGGCGGGCCCGTGTGACGCCGCTCCCCCCACAGTGTGACGGACGCCGCGGAGCTTTGGAGCACCTGCTTCACGGCGGACAGCCTGGCGGCCCTCGTGGGTAGCGGGGCCCCTGGGCGGGCCTGGAAGCCCCAGCACCCCGGACTGCAGTGCGGACCACCTATGAGATCGAGGGGGGCGGTCTGGGATTCCCCAGGGGGAGGGGGTCTGGACAGCCTTCCCCCAGCTTTGTAGCTGTAGGCCTAGGATTGGCCGGGCGTCCCGGGTGGCTCTGGGTCAGGCAGCTCTGGGGTGGTTCCCGAGGCTTGGGCAGCCCGTGACCAGCCCCTGTGCCCTGTAGAAAGCCCGTTTTGGCCTGAGCGCGGCTGAAGATGTCACCTCCCGGTTCAGGTGAGCCCCTGAGCAGGGAGGAGGGGTGGGTGGGGAGCAAGGGGGGTCTGGACACAGCACTCAGCACCCCTCCTTTCCTAGGGCAGCCTGCGAGCAGCAAGCTGTGACTTTCGTCCTGCAGGAGGACAGAGCATCCCTCACCCTTTCCGCGGGGCCCTCAGCACTGGACTTCGACCTCTCCAAGGTGCCGGGCCCAGAGGCGGCCTCCAGGTTGCAGGCGCTGACGCTGAGGCTGGCTGACCACGTGTGCTCCTTGAGGAGGCAGCTGGCAGGTGGGGTGGGGAGGGCACGCCCTGAATCTTCACTAGGGCCCCCTGCTCGTGCGTCCATTCTTGGGTCTCTTCCACAGCTGTGGAGGTGACAGCTGCCAGCCCCAGAAAGAGCCCTTGCCGTGCGGGGCCTCAGCTCTTCCTACCAGGTAAGGCGGTCCCCTGTGACCTTGGCTGGGGCTGTGCTTTTCCCTCCACAACTCATCTTCCCCTGAACAAGAGTCCGACTCCAGAGAGAGGATGTGGGGGGGGGGCTGGAATTGGACTGGACTCAGGAGACCCCCTCCTGTCCTGTTTCCCTCAGACCCAGATCCTCAGAGAGGTGGCCCGGGACTCGGGGTCAGGAGGCGGTGTCCAGGAGAGTCCCTCATCAACCCTGGCTTCAAGAGGTACTCGGCCACTCAGCCCCCTGTCCCTCCCCGTCCTGTGCCTGGGGGTCAAGCCCTGCGCCGCTGCTGCAGCCCACGCCCCCCACTCCATAACGCCACAATTCACTTCCTCTTCTCTCCCAGTAAGAAACCGGCTGGTGGTGTAGACTTTGAGAGCCCCTGAAGGTGGACGAGAGTGCGACGCTGCCAGGGGTCTGCCTGTGAGGTGGGGACAGCCTCTGAGACCCCATGGTCTCCACCTGCCCCTCCTGCCGCAGGGTGGGCACACAGCTCCTCACCCCTTCGCCATCAAATAAATGCTTCCTTGGAGGGAGGAACTGGCCACACTCTGGCTACTGGGGGCTGGCTGGGGGAGGGGGATCGGGGATCTCCCTGGGCCCGGGGGGATGCTGGCTCTCCGGGCTCACCCAGCTGCTCCTGCCTGGTTTGCACCGGACCTGAGGGCCTGGAAAGCAGGGCAGGGCTCCTCAAGGCTGCAAGCTGCCGACTGCTCCAGGCACACACTTCCCTCTCCCGACAGGGCCGGGCCACGGGGGTACTCACGGCACACCCACTAGGTCCTCTGGAAGTCGGAGGAGGGCCTGTGCGGTGGGGCAGGGCTGAGGAATGTGGGCTGGCCCCACCCACTGGCCTGGAGCCCCTAGGTGCCCAGGCTGGGTCCCGCTCCCCACCCTCCTTGGCCATCCTGCTGCCCCACCCTGGCCTGACTGGTTTGGGAGCCCAATCCAGTCCCCCGCCGCCCCTGATAGGGTGAGTGGAGGGTTGGGCAGGACCGCTCCCTGGGTTCTCTGCCCTTGTCATTCTGGGCCGTCAGGTGCAGCTGTATGTTGCATGGGGGTTGAGGGGTGGCGGAAGTCCAGGGCCCTCTTGACCTTCTGCGGTCAGGGCCGGCTCCTGGGGCAGAGGTGCCTTTCTGGAGCTGTAGGAGAGGGGGCAGGGGGTGGCCCCAGACGATGGGGGTGGGGCTAGCGGGGGCGCACGGCCACCCGGTAGGCCGCCAGGATCTCAGCACTTGATGGGCATGTGTACTTGAACTCCTTCACCTGCAGCGCACTGTCCAGGTAGCGGCGGACGCCGCGCAGCTCGGCGGGTATGGGCGCTTGGCGGAAGTGCGTGCACACCGTCTGCGGGGGGGGGGGGGGGGGCACGCGGTCAGCGCCTCGTGGAGCGCCCCCCCCCCGTCGTGCCCCGCGCCCCGCGTGGGCACTCACGTCCACGATGTGCAGCTTGGGCAGCAGGCTGCAGTCAGCCAGCGTGAGCTCGTCGCCGTCCAGGAAGCGGCGGCGCGACTCAGGGACCTGGGGTTCCCGCGCGCGCTCGTGTTCCAGGGGCGTGCGCAGGTACCCGTCCAACCTGGCGAGCGCGCGCAGCAGCAGCTGGTACAGGGCTGGGGGTGGGGGGGCGCAGTGAGGCCCGGGCCTGGGCCAGCTCCCCCCACCCTCAGGGGGGCTCCAGAGCCGCCTTACCGTCGTCCTGCGTGGGCACCGGGTTCTTGATGAACGCGGAGAACCTGTGAAAGACGTCGTTGCCCGCTGTGGCGGACTCCCTGTAGCGGGGCGCCAGGCTGGGGAACCTATGGGGAAGTGGGGGGTCTCCCGTCACACCCTTGTGCCTCGGGACCCTCCCTGGGGGGTCCTGTCTCGGCCCTCCCACCAGGCCGTGGCCCTCACTCAGGGGGCCTCAGCGTCTCCTCCAGAAACTCCTCGATCTGCAGGGTGTCGGTTTTGGCTTCGCCATCGTAGAGAAGGATGGGCAGCTGCGAGCCAGGCGCAAAGTCCTTAAGCACATCCAGGGACCTGTGGGCATGAGGCGGGGGAGACACGACTGGTCAGCAGGGCCGGAGACCGGGAGTGGCCCCGCTGGAGGCAGGGGCTCACCTGCGAGTGTCCACCGTGGTGAGGGTGAAGGGCACGCCCTTGAGGAGCAGGAGCATGAAGAGCCGCTGGCAGGACGGGCAGTGTCCCACGCTCTCGCCGTCCTCGCTGGCCTGGGGTGGGGACAGTGGAGGGCCAGGGCGGAGGCCAGACCTAAGAGTTCTGCCAGAGAGGAACCTGCCTCCCACTGCCGAGAGCCTGGAATGATCCAGGGCTCCAGCTCAATTGGACACGGCCTAGAGAGCCCTTGACTGGGTCCCTGGGACGTGCAGAGGGCACAGGGACATGGGGTGGGACACAAGCTCTGGAGCCTGGCCCCTCCACCCTTATTTTCAGCACCTGGTCTCCGGCCCTATAGGCGGGTCACAAGGCAGGGGTGGGCCAAGTGAGCCCTTTCTGAGTGATTCACCAGCTGGACTGGTGGCACTCTCAGTGACCCACACCCCGGCAGTGGGGAGGGGGCCAGGTCTGGGCTGCCCCTGCCCAGGGATCCGCAGATCTGGGCAGTGATGTGAGCATCAGGGGGTCACGTAGCCAGCCCCCCGCCCCCCGGTCTCCTGCTGCGCTGACCTCAAGCTCCACTTGGGCCTCGGCCGTGAGCGGCCTGATCAGCACCCACCCACCGACGGGCCTTCTCTCCAGGAGCTAAGGCGCCTCCTGCACCCTTGAGGACGGCCCACTGGGCCCTCTCCCAGTCGTGGTCCCTCTTCCCTCAGCCTCTATAGGGCCTCCTGAGCCCACCGCCAGCGGGAGGGTGCGACCCAGTCCCTGCCCCAGAAAGCAGAGCAGCACCCCCCAGCATACTCGTCCCGGAGGCCGCCCTCCCGGCCCAGTGGCACCTTCACAAACAGCTGGAGTTTGGTAGTCTCCGCCATGGCTCGGAGCAGCGGCGGTGGCGGCGGCAGCTGGGCAGGGCTGGGGGCCTGGGGAGCCCTTTAAGGCTCCCGGGGTGTCCCGCCCTCCCCCTCCCAGGGCCCGCCCTGACGAGTCACCCATGCAGGTGGTTGGGGCTCCGTGTCCAAGCACGAGGGTGTGACTGTGGGGTACTGAGTGCGCAGGGCTGTGTGGGATGGAGGCGGAGGCCCACAGGCTTGGAGGCAGGGAGGGAAGAGTGCCCGTCTGGGAAGAGGGAAGCTCCAGATCAGAGTCACTCCTGCCATGAACCCCACAATCCCCCCTGCAGTGAGCACCCTGTTGTCGGGGCCCCCACAGGGCTGGGGAGTGGGTCGCAGAAATGAACAGCCTGGCCCCAGCCTCAGTTTCCCGATCTGCCTACCTCCTGGGAAGGGACGCCCCTCCCGTCACTGAGTTGGGTCAGGCAGAGCCGCGCCCTCCCAGGCCAGCCCACATTCCAGGGGTGTGAGCCTGCTCGGGTGTCCCTGGTCGGCCCCCCCACACCCCTCCCGTCCCGCTGGGGTTCCAGACAGGCTTTCCCCCTTCTAACTCTGTTTTGTTTTTTTTTTAAAGATCTTATATATTTATTTGACAGATCACAGGTAGGCAGAGAGAGAGGAGGAAGCAGGTTCCCTGCCGAGCAGAGAGCCCGATGCGGGGGTCTCGATCCCAGGACCCTGAGATCATGACCTGAGCCGAAGGCAGAGGCTTCACCCTCCGAGCCACCCAGGTGCCCCAATTTTTTTTTTTTTAAAGATTTTATGTATTTGACAGCACGAGTACAAGCAGGAGAGGGAGAGGCAGGCTCCCCACTGAGCAGGGAGCCCAACCCCAGCCGGGGCTCAATCCCAGGACCCCGAAACCACGACCTCACCAGGAGAAGGTTCAGAATGCACACCCTCCTAGCCCGTGGGTTGGCCTGCTCCCGTCCTTCGCTAGAAGGAACCCAAGAGGGGACAGTACGTGCACACACGGGGAACCTGTCAGGCCCCGCCCAGCCCCGCGGCCCAGAGCATGGGGGTACCCCGAACCGGGGGCCTGTAAAGGCTCCCCCCCACCTGGTGGCAGCGGCTTGGGATCTGCCCCACCCCTTTGCCTCCTCCCTCAGGGCCCTCCTGGGACACCCCCGCGTTCAGGGCTCCCAGACAAGGCCTGGTGCTGGCCGGACAGACGACCTGGGCACCGGCTCCCCTCTGGGACACCGGCGTTTCTGCTGTGGGCCCGCCCATGGACATCCCCCGGGAAGGGCCCGAGGCGCCCCCGACACCTGCAGATGCTCTCCAGCCCAACCGTTGGTATTTCTGTGTGTATAAAAATACCCTTATGCATCTGTAGAAAAAAACCCTGAAACAGACCAGTGACCAGGTGGTTCAGAGGAAAGGAAATCTACCAACGCCCAGCCGGATGCGGGGGAGTGTGTCTCACTTTCCACTTCCTTCCAGAGCCAAAGTAGGACAAGACCGGGTTGGGGGCTGCAGCGGGCGGTGTGTTCAGCGAGGGTGTGAGCCCCCCGTGGGCCACCGTCCGCTGGCAGAACTGTGCAGATGCCTCAGCCCCCCAGGGACCAGCCCCAGGTGTCCCTATAAATGGGCAAGGGACAGATGAACAGATCCATGCCGTCCCGCAGGTGGCAAGCCCCCTGCCCCGTCAGTGGGAGAGTCCTGGGAGGTTCACGGCAAAGGAGGAGGGGAGTCTCTCTGGTCTCAGGTTCGGGGGTGTCGTGGTGGAATGGTGCCCCCGACCTTCACGGCGTAGGCCTAGCCCCCAGCAGCTCAGGATGTGGTGTTAGGACACAGCTTTTAGGGAAGTCCTCATGTTAGAATGAGGTCGTCAGGAGAGGCCCGACCCCAACCAGACTGTGTCCCTGTCACGGGAGATTTGGACGCAGACACGCGTGAGAGGTTGCCATGTGAGGACAGAGGCGCAGGCCGGGGCCGTGTCCACCAAGCCGGGACACGGGGGGCTGCCCGCAAGCCACGCACAGCTGGGAGAGCGGGGGCAGACCCTGGCCCAGAGACTCAGAAGGAGCTGGCCCGGCCCACACCCCGACCAGGCACCTCTGGCCTCCAGACGGTGGGGGAATATGTTCCTGTCACTTTAAGGGCTCAGTTTGTGGTAAGTTAAGGCAGCTGGAGCACAGCTGGGAAGCACCTCAGCGGGAGGCAGACACCCAAGCACCTGACCGCATCAGTATGTGTCCATCGGGGTCTGCTCCCAGCCTTCGGAAGAAAGCCAAGACGACGTCCTCACACATGTTTGAATTTCCTCCCGTGACCTCACAGGCCATGTTTTTAAATCCATGAGACCAGAAGCTCACAGTCATCAACCTTAACAGGCCCATGAGCTCCACAGAGGCTGCAGGCAGACCTCCCAGCCCCCCTCCCTTAACACCCAGAGAGCAGCGCCTGGGGGGGCCGCGGGCCTGCACCGCGCCTCTCATGCCCTTCCCTTCCTTGTGGCCCCGCAGTCCCAGGAGCTGCCCGCCCTGAGCCCTGTCCGCAGCCCTGGCTGCCGCCCCTCCTGGCGCTGGTTCAGCAGTCTGTTCTGAAAGGAGACACGGACTGGTAGGGGGACGGGGAGGGGACCTCGCAACGGCGGTGGGGTCCTGGCGGGAACGTGGACAGGTGTTTCCTGGCTCTGTCCGCTGAGAGAGTCCAGACAGGGGTTCCAGACACCCTTCTGCCCAGGGGAACCAGGGCTCTTGGAAGATGCCGAATCCAGACGTGGGGCCGGGGGGCGGGGGTCACAATACAGACCTGGACGTTGTAACAGAAAGGAAGTCTCCAAAAAAACCCCAAAATGTCCTGGACAAGTCGAAGGACATGGAAGCCAGCAGGCAAGAGCTCCCGCTGGCCAGATCGGGGCAGTTTGAGCATAAGAAGGACAGCAACAGGACCGCACGTCGCAAGTGGTTAAGACAGTAAACATTAAGTGTATTTTCAATTAAAAAAATCTTCCTGAAGCACCTGCCTTCCGCTCAGGTCATGATCCTGGGGTCTTGGGATCAAGTCCTGGAGCGAGATCCCTGCTTAGTGGGGAGTCTACTTCTCTCTCTCCCTCTGCCCCGGCTCGTGCTCTGTCCCACATAAATAAAATCTTTTTTGTGTTTTTGTTTTTTGGTTTTTTTGTTTTTTTGTGGGTTTTTTTTTGTTTTTTTTTTAATTTGACAGAAACACAGTGAGAGAGGGAGCACCAGCAGGGGGAGTGAGAGAGGGAGAAGCAGGCTTCCCGCCGAGCAGGGAGCCCGATGTGGGACTCGATCCTGGGTCTCCTGGACCATGACCTGAGCCGAAGGCAGTCGCTTAACCTGAGCCACCCAGGCGCCCCAAATAAATAAAATCTTAAAAGAAAAATCTTTTTGGTGATGGCAACAAATGACAACATATTGATTTTTTTTTAAAGATTCTATTTATTTGACAAAAATACAGCTAGAGAGGGAACACAAGCAGGGGAATGAGAGGGGGAGAAGCAGGCTTCCCGCAGAGCAGGGAGCCCGACGCGGGGCTGGATCCCGGGACCCCGGGATCACGACCCAAGCTGGAGGCAGCCGCTTGACGACCAAGCCCCCCCGGCGCCCCAACATGTTGATTTTTTAAAAATCCGTGAATACACAGTGATGTATTTCTAAAAGTGGAGATCTTTGAAAAAAATGTCAGCTAATAAGCACAGAAAGGATGAAATAATTAGAAAACCAACAATTGGGGGCACCTGCGAGCTCAGTCCGTGGAGTGCCCAGCTCTGGGTTTCAGCTCAGGACATCTCAGGGTCGTGGCATCAAGTCCCACTTAGGGCTTCAGCCCTCAGCAGGGAGTGCACCGGGAAATTCTCTCCCTCTGCCCTTACTCCACTCACTCTTTCTCCAAATAAATCAATAAATACGTCTTTAAAAAAAAACAAAAGAAGTAAAGGAAAATAGGTAGCACCCCCACCCCCAACCGGGGTAAAAGGGTTTTGAGAAAGAAGCTGTTCACATGACCCTCCATCCTCCTGGGAAGTCTTGTGTCCCTTCCAGTCCCCTTGAAGGGGTCTTTGCTGGGAGACGGGCCACAACCAAGCTCAAGGGGTGCAGATTCTGGGGCCCTTCCTGTGGCCTCTCTCCAGGCTCCATGGCTGCTGGGCCCGGGCCCCCACCGATCCTGTTCCTGGGGGCGTGCACACTGCCGCCAACCTTTGCACATGTTCCCTCTTGGACTCGGGTCTCAGCTTCGAGGTCAGCACCCCCTGCAGATCTCATCCTGGATGAGGCCCGCACTGTGCGCCCTAGGTGGGCTCTGGGCTCCGGGGTCTAGGAGAAGGCTCTGGGGGGCACGCCCGCTGGGTGGGCAGCATGGCACAAAGCCCACTCGGGAGGCAGGGAGTCCCGGCTGTGTAGGGGGGGCGGGGGAGGGCAGGCCCTGCCTCGGTCTCCCTGTTCCAACAGCTGTTTAGAGGGATGAGGGCCCCCCCCAGGCAGACCCAGCCACCTTCACCCTGGCTTTGGTGCTTGGGGACATGCGGCAGAGACCATAACCTTGCATCAAGAGGGCCCATCTTCACCCCAACACCCCGCTCCACACGTGCAGGCTTGCATGAGCTTTTTTGTTTATTTATTTAAAACAAACATCTGTGCGCTATGTACAGGTCCGGCTCCCGGGTGGGCGGGTGTGCAGGGGGCCAAGCTGGGCAGGGGGGCAATGGCAGCTGCAGGGGGCAGGGAGGGGCGCTGGCCCCTTGTCAGCCAGTGGGGCCAGCCTCTCCATTTCTGCCACCCGGCCGGCCACCCTGGGGCAGCCCCTCCCTGGCCCACGCCCACAGCTTCCCTCGGGTGGGGGCCTCCTGCATGAGAGCAAGTGGAGGAGCCCTCTTCCTAAAGCAAAATAAATAAGGGTCTGGGGACGGGACCAATCCAGCCCCCGTCCTCAGCCCCAGACCGGCCCATCAGTCCTGGCGGCCAGAGCAGTCTGCTGGCACCCGGTGGCCCGCGTCACCGCAGTGGCCCGGGGTGGCAGGCAGAGCCGGGCAGGGGCAGAGGCCAGGGGCCGGGCGGACCCCAGGCTTTAAGGCAGAGCAGGGGGTGGGTGTGCGCAGCCCAGGGCCAGGCCAACCTTTGGCACAATCGGGGAAGGGTGGCGCAGCAGCCTCAGGCAGAGCTGAGGACAGGCGAGGGCCTGCAGTGGGCAGGAAGCCCTTGGTCCTGGACCTCCTGTTCCAGGGCCTTGTGGGCGGGCCCTGGGGGCACGGGGTGGGGCCTCGGCCACCGCCTGACTTCTGTCCCCACAGCACGTCCTTGAGCTGGCGCCTGGTGGTCAGCAGAGCGTGTCCGTGTTGAAGGCGAGCTGGGCCTGATAGGCAGACGGCAAGGGGGTCGGGCCAGCCCACCCCTGGCCTGGGACTGCGCATCCCTCCTCTGCCTCCATGGAGCTCTCCCTGAGCGGCAAAGCCTCCTCGACCGCTGTGTGCAGAGTCCGATGGCTGCCACGCCCCAGCTCCCCTGCAGCCCCCCCCTCCCCCCCGCGCTCCCGGCGCCTCTGCTCCGCCTGCCCCAAGGTCTCGCCAAGTTCCGACAGGCGTGGGGTCTGCGGCGAGTCTGTATGTGCCTGGCCCTCGGTATCAGGTGGCTCCCTCTGTCCCGCTGAGCTCCGGACCCCTCTCCTCGGGCAGAGCCCCAGCCCCTCGGCCAGACCCAGCCTACACGTGCAGCTCACCCGCTCCTCCTCAAAGCTGATGAGGCCCTCATCCTCTGTGTCCAGGTCCTCGGGCTCGTCCGCCACCAGGGCCCTCAGCTCCGTGGGCGTGGGCCGCGGCCGGAAGAGGCTGAGCAGGCGGCCCAGGGGCGACCGCAGGGCCGAGGGAGGCTCAGTCTCCTGCTGCTCCAGGTTGTCACTCTGCTTCTTGGCGAAGTTCACGAACACCTGGTGAGCGGCAGGGGCAGGCGGGTGGGCGGGGGCGGGAGCAGAGGCGGGGCGGGCGGAGGTGGGGGGTGA
>PITA01022852.1:19397-29583 GCA_004023965.1 Spilogale gracilis | reverse complement strand
AAGCTGATGGCAAAGTCAGGATGGGAACCCAGGTCTCCCGCCTCTGTCTTCCAGCCCAGGCCCCCTGCCACCAGCCCCACCCCGTGGTGGGTCAAAAAGGAAGTAGGTAGATGGGAAAGCAGACTTTCCAAGCGCAGATACCACGCTTACCCAGGCAGTAGGAATGGAGAACATGCAGGAAGCGGTCAGTCCTTATTATTTACTCTATCATCAAACCAGTCATGACCAGGATATTACCTAAGAGAGGCTGGATCACATTTTGATTATGAAAAAAAGACAAACACACGGGCGCCTGGGTGGCTCAGTCAGCTAAGCCTCTGCCTTCAGCTCAGGTCATGGTCCTAGGGTCCTGGGATTGAGCCCCACATCAGGCCGCCTGCTCAATGGAGAGCCTGTTTCTCCCTCTACCTGCCGCTCCCCTTGCTTGTGCGCTCTCTCTCTCTCTCTCTCTCTCTCTCTCTCTCTGACAAATAAATAAAATCTTTTTTTAAAAAAAGAAAAAGACAAACACAATCTACCTTACAAAGATGAAACTCTCTTCCCATAACACTCCTGCTCCTGTTCAGTAGGACTGGCATTTTGAAGGGGTTACGATGCACCGAGCAACCGCCCCCACTTCATGCCTTCCAGCTTCCTCCCCAGCCCAGGACCTGCATTTGTGCGGAAGCAAGCTGAAGTCAAAGGCACAGCCATAGGCAAAAGGTCAAATAAGTAAATCTTTTTTTAAAAAAAAAAGATTTTTATTTATTTATCTGACAGAGAGAAACACAGCCAGAGAGGGAGCACAAGCAGGGGGAGTGAAAGAGAGAGAAGCAGGCTTCCCGCGGAGCAGGGAGCCTGATGTGGGGCTCGATCCCAGGACTCTGGGATCATGACCGGAGCCAAAGGCAGATGCTCAATGACCAAGCCACCCAGGCGACCCAACAGTTGAACTCTTATTAATGAGAAGCAACTTAGCATAGCAGTGGTCAGGAGCTTAAACTCTTGGGGTTCTCCCCATCAGAGAAGCAAAGGACAGATGGCTATTTGCACCATCTCAAAGCAATTCCCCATGCAATACGTTATAACCACCAAGGGGAAAAGAGCAGCTTCACAGATACCTTGTCACCCAGGTGCTCAAACTGGGGACAGGACCAGCAGGGGGATATTTGGACACCATGAGTGTCCCGACGAGATGTGTGGAGAAGGCCACCGCAGCGTGGCACCAGATTCCTCCCAAAGGTGCACAACTCACACTATCCTGAGCAAACGTCGCCTAAACCTGAAATTGAGGGACGTCCCTCTAAAGGTCTTCCAAAATGCCCAGGTCACAAAAGTCAAGGAAAGACCGACGCATGTTTCCAGATTGAAGGAAACCAGAGACCGGACAACTAAATGCCACATGTGGTTCTGAACGTGACTCTTTCAGTCTAAAATAAACGTTGTTACTGGGACAGCTGGCGAGACTCAGCAGGGTCTGAGGATGAGATGACAGGACTGCATCGTGTGCATTTCCTGATTTTGATGGTTGGATCACCGTTGTGGTGGAGCGTGTCCTTGTCCATAGGAAATACAGGCTAAATATCCAAAGGAAAGGAACAAGTTAGCCGTTTCCTCTCAAATGCTTCAGAGGGAAACGAATCGTACCCTTCTCTATTAGTTTACAGTCATTTCTATAATCAGATTGCTCGAGCAACAGGAAGTTGTGTCTTCTTAGAGTCTCAGTTTCACTATCTGTATAGTGGGATTGAAAGTAATAATACCGACCTCACGGTTGTGAAGAGAAACAAACGAGACCATATTTGTGGGATGTTCACAGAACTGGGTTCATATACATATTCCAAAATTTTGAAGAGCTAGGTAATTTTTCTTTCTTTGTGCAATTTCTATTTCCAGGGTAAAGAGTAAGGTGGCAGACTCCAGTCCAGGGGGCCAGACTGGGGACACCACGGGGAAAAGAGGGTACCCCTGAGAGCCTGGAAAGCACATGCCCCCAGAAAAAAAGACAATCACCCCAGTTTTAGGAGATGCTATGTGTCTGTTCTCGGTGTCCCCAGAGTTTTCTTTTTTCCCCCAAGAGAAACCAGAAGTCCAGATTTCTATATCAAATCCCCTGATTTTTAATACTGACAACTATTTTAAATTGTAAATCGGTCAATAATTTGTGAGCCACACAGGCCCTAAGTGCCAGCAGCAGCAATTCTAAAAGCTTGTCCTGAACTCTCCAAACCCCTCCCCCTGGGAACGCCCCTGTGGGCTGGCAGGGGGAAAGAAAGCACCAAACCTCGGCTCCAATAGAGCCTCGGTAGAACCTGGGGTAGAAGTGCCGTGATGTGCCTCCCTCCACCCCCATGGGCCCTGGCAACGGGCTCCTCCCCAACACAGATGATTGGGTGAGACGGTGGACATTTGAATGAAGCCTGGCCAATCAGCTCTTTTCCCCCAGGAATTTGAAATTGGAGAGGTGAGAGATGGAGTCAGTCAAAGGACCTTGGTCGCAGAGCCCAGAAGATCCTGCAGGGTGACAGCCAGCTTTCACAAAGCACAGCCACCTTCAAACCCAGGTTCCAGGGGGACAGGAAGTGTCGTGGGAAAGGCCCCTCCCCCCCAAAAAATTCAGGAGTATAGAGTAAAAGATAGTGAGGCAGACACCATATAGTCCTGGAAGGTGTTCATAATAAAAACAAGAGGGATAATAAGAGCAAACACTCCTATAGAAGCTTCTACAGCAGACTCTGTGTATTACTTTACACTTTACTCATTTTATCCTCACAGCAACCTCATAAACTAGGTACTTTTAGGGGTACCTGGGTGGTTCAGTCAGTTGAGGATCTGACTCTTGATTTCAGCTCAGGTCATGATCTCGGGGTCCATGAGATCCAGCCCTGCATCCGGCTCCCTGCTCAGCATAGAGTCTGCTGGACATTTCCCTCTCTCCCTCCCCCCTGCCCCTCTGCCGGCTCGTGCTCGCTAAATAAATAAATAAAATCTTTTTTAAAAGTAAGTACTTTTATCCCCATTTTAGAGATGAGGAAACTGAGGCACAAAGCCTTGAATGCCCAGCCAATTGGCCCATTGTGTTCGCACAGAGCCCCCTCACTTGCACTTGCTTCAGTAGATTTGCATTCCTTTAAGGCAGGGCCCACTGTCCATGACTACAGGTCTGGCTGCAGGGTGAAGGGATTCTGGGGCCAATCAAGGCACAAGGAACCGCCAACATCCTGCTCTAGCCTTCTTGTGCCTCCCAAAGTAGAAAAGGGGAAGGGGAAGAGGGAGCCACAGCCTGGGGGGAGACTGGACCAGGGGCATTAAAGGCAAGTGTGTCGGCCCGTAGATCCTCTGCCCATCAGCCCAGACCCCACGGGCCCTGTGTGCCAGCCCAATCTACACGAAGACTTCAGCCTCATCACTTCCCCAGGGCATCTGCCGCTCCCGCTGGGGATAAACAGACAGAAGGCTTGGGGCCATCTGCTGAACCAAGGGGAGGTTGGATTTCTCTGTTTGGGGCCTGGCCAAGAAGCAGAAAGGACGAGGAGACAAGGTCTTAGCTTCCTGGCATCAGGTGACGGCCCCAATCCAACGCTCAGGGTGCCAGGCGACGCTCCCAGGCATGAGAGATATAGTCAGCTGACAGCGAACTGGGCCCAAGGCCCATTCTGGAAGGTTGGAAAGGATGTGGCGCTGGCTGCTGAGGAGGGGGAGCAGGGAGGGGACCCCCCGGGGAACACAGTGAGCCTCCAGCCTTGTCAACAGACCTAGCCAGGCTGGACGGAACTCTCCAGGGGGGAAGGTCTTAGGCCTGGGGAAAGGGACGCATTGCAGTGACACTCCAGGGGGGCCTCAGCCCCCACCAACTGCCCCAGCTGTAGCAAGAGGGGCTGGCCATGGCTACAGTCTGGCACCAGCCCCAGAAACCTTCAGCGACGCCCAGTTTCACCGCCCAGGGCTGGGAGGTTCCATAAGCTCCCTGGTCTCCCAGATGAAAGACGCTTTCTAAGAGTCTAAAACCGTCCCCACTCAGAACAATGGGCCCTTATCCCACTGTGTCCTTCACATAAACTCCCATTAGCAACGCACCAGAAGCTGCAGGCAGGAGTTTTATAGACTGGATTGTTGGACCAGCCCCAGCGTTCATTAACATCTCCTCCTTCGCCCTCTAAGGAGACTGCACAGATCACTCCCATTACAGAGGCCCACTGTGTGCTCGGCCTCCAGGAATCCGTGCAAGGAAGGGGGTTTTATCATTTTTCGAATAAAGAAAAAGACCCAGAGAGGTTAGGTGACATGCCCACGGCCACACAGTGGGAGAGTGGAGAAGCTGGGATTTAAAGCTGAAGTTTATGTTCCTTCCCCCATACCATGTAGCCCCCCAGCTATGATCACTCAAGTCCTGCCCCCATGGAAACTAAGAGGTTAAGGCCTGGTTTCCTGAGGTTTTTCTCCTGGAAATAAGCATCTTTAGAGACCTACCCAATGTGTCAGCGGAGATACACTGCAGTGGGTCACTTTGGAAGGGAGCCTCAGCATATCAGGGCCAGAGCCCCTTCCCTTGGTGGCGGTAATCCCCCTTTACTGAACATGTACAACACAGCAGGCCCTGTGCTCTTCGTGCATGATCTCATTTACTCTTGCGAGAGCCCTATAGAATGACTACTTTTAAGATCCCTTTTTTTGAGGGGCGCCTGGGTGGCTCAGTCAGTTAAGCATCTGCCTTCAGCTTAGGTCATGATCCTGGAGTCCTGAGATCAAGACCTATGTTGGGCTCCCTGCTCAGCAGGGAGTCTGCTTCTCCCTCTCCCCTTGCTCCTCCCTACTTGTGTTCTCTCTTGAACGCTCACACTCTCTCAAATAAATATATAAAATCTTTAAAAAAAAAAAAAATCCCTTTGACAGGTGGAACAGAGGCCCAGGGAGATAAATAGCTTACCTAAGGTCACACAGCAAATAAGCAACAATTCCAGGTCTATCTGACTCCATCCCACTGCCCCTCCCCAAAATTTCCAACGTGGGGTTCGGCAGACACCCAGTCTGCATCAGCCCAATCCCACAGTCCTGGCTCAAACTCTAGATGTCACCACAGATGCATGGACAATGACAAAAGCCTCTTTCTGGGTACCTTCTAAGCCCTTCCCCATTTCCCATCTACACAACAAACCTCAACATCTATATTGCAACCCCTGTTTTGCAGATGGGGAAACTGAGTCTCAGAAACAGGAAGTGTCTGATCCACTGCCCCCCAGAGCTGGTAAGTGGAGGTGACTGGCTATGAACCCACTTCTTTCTGGTTCCAGAACCACTGCTTCTTCCAGGTAAGCTAGCATGATAGTTAAATCAGACCATCCCGAAGAAGCCTCAGTGTGCATTCAACAAATACTCCTGGATACGCCCCCAAATAAGTGCCTGCGATGTGCCCATCACCATTCCAGGAGCTGGAGGCACAGTGGCAAGTAAGACTGACATGCCCCAGCCCCCATCAGCCCCTGGGACCACCAGGGACTCCCCAACCACTTTTGACTGCTCCCCCTAGAGCCTCAGTGCAGGGGTCCCTCCCCACCTCTGCTTCCTTCCTTCACTTCTGGGAGCTTCCAGACCGACTACCCAGCCCCTGCAAAGGCAATCTGCAGCTCCTGGTGTCATGGCTTATTTTGCCCTGAGAAGCTTCACAAACAATTCCCAACTGGGGAAACCAGCCGGGCAGCTACGTTGCTCAGGCTCCCCCAAGAAGCCCTCAGACTCACACAACCTGCCTCCAGATGGCGCAGCCAGCACCCATGCCCCACCCTGAGAATCTGGCGGGGGCCTGCCCTTCCTCGCCTTCTACCACTGCTAAGGAGAGCCAGCCTGCCCAGCTCGGGGATACACAGGGGTGCTTGGTATGTGCCAGAGGCACTAGTTTAAGCGACCTTCATTATCATCATCTTCATCATGACCATGATCATCATTATCATCACAGCTAACATTTATTGAGCACTCACTACATGCCAGGCACTGAACCAACACTTTACTCATACTATCTCATTAAATCATCACAATAATCCCATGAAATAAGTACTGCCATCATCCCGTGCACCACATAAGAAAGCTGATAAACACAGGCAATAGCACAAAGTACTGTTTTGCTTGTTAAATTGTCTGCCTCCCCTGTTTTCCACAATCTGTAGGATCATGTCGGTTTTGCTGTTATCTCCAGGATACAGTGTCTGGAACAGAGTAGATGCTCAATAAACAGTCTATAAGTAAATGGATGGATATATGGATGGAAGAGTGAATGAACAGACAAATGGATGGATAGATGTTAGAAGATGGGTAATGGTTGGATGGACACATGGATGAATGGATGATGGATGGATGGGTCATTGGAGGATGGATGAATGGATGGATGGATGGATGGATGGATGCTGGATGGTTGGATCATTGATGAGTAGACAGATGCATGGATGGATGGATAGATGATGGCTGGATGGGTGGACGCATGGATGGATGAATGATAGATTGATCGATGAATACAACTGAAAAGCAAGAGAAAAAGGGCTAAAGGACAACACCTCTTCCATTCAGTGAAGCAGGAGGAAGCTGGATGCAGTTTCTCTGCTAACTGGAAAATTCCCTGGCCAGGATTCCAGCAACAACAGAGAATACTATGCTGATTTTTAGGGAAAGGAAAAAAGAAGTGTCATATGGGTGATGAGCTTTGAGATAGCTTAATAAAAGAAACAGTACATAGTCTGATCAGGCATGTTCCCCCTTCCCAGAAATCACCACTCTGCTGGGAATTTCATCTGTTCTGTCCCCAAATCACAGGGCTCTGAATCAGGGGCAACCACAAAAATGCCCAGTGTAGTAAACTCCCCAACCTACGGCTCCAGGGCTGGGTCTAGGAACAGAACTGTGCCAGGCCCTGAGGGTCTGGTCAGAGTCAGCCCCCATATAGTCCCTGGGTGCTACCTCAGAATTCCGGAGCACCCGCCAGGACCCTTAAGCTTTAGGGGTCTTGTTCTGCAGTTAATTGAAGAGATCTCACGTTCACCCACCAATCCCCATACCCTGGGAACTCTGATCAGTGGCTAGAGTCAGGCAGCTGGGTGCCAGACACATCCATGGGAAGCAGGCTACTGTCCTGCCCCCTCTGTTCCCCGGCCAGAGCCTCGTGTTTCCAGTTTCCTGTGGAGAAGCAAAACTCATGGATGAAGAACCCAGCAGTCTCAGGAGAGCGGCCACTGGGGCACATGGCCCAGTTTTGCCATTTCCAGAGAAATTTTAAAAAGGGGAAGAGAAATGACCCTAAAGCACTGCACTGTCATCATAAAACACACCTGGACCCATGTGCCTGTTGTCATGGAACATAGCATTAAGGTTCTGGAAAGCACAGTGAGGCGTCCCGCCATTCTGGAGCCTTATGTAGTTTGTTGGAAATCGGGGACTGGGATGGCACTGGGGTCAGAGACATGCCCCTCCTTTTACTGAGCACTTGCTGTGCACTAGGACCAGTGCTCCGGCTAGGATAACACGGAGCCTGCACAACACGTCCGTGAGTCCGGGATTATTCTCTGCTCTTTCAGGTGCATTAACCGAGACCAACCGAATCACCCAAGTTCACCCACCAGAAGAGACAGAGCTGGAATTTGAATTCTATCTGACCCCCAAGTCTGTAGTTTTGCCCCCTAACACCAAGGTGGAAAGGACCTCCGGAGGGCTCTCCCTGCAGCTAGGCAAACACAGGCATCCCAGATTTATTCCAGAATCCACGAGACTGAACAGGAGCGGGTTTTTAATGGCGCTCACTCCAGTCCTTGCCAGTCTGCCACGCATCAGAAGCACACTGGAGCCTCCCCACATTCTTATACTCCCAGGCCTGTGGCCACGTGGGAGGAGGGATGGCTGGCAAAGAGCCCAGGGGGCACCTTGGGGCCTTCTGTTTGAGCAATTCAGAGACTTTCAGAGCTCAAAAGGCCTTTAGGAATGATCCAAACCAACCCCCTCCATCCACAGACGGCTAATCCACAGAGGCCCAGAGAGGACAAAGGATTTGCTCAAGGTCACACAGGGCGTGACGAATGGAACAAGAGCAGAGGCAGCCTCTTGGCTGTAGCCCAAGGTCCCCTTCCCACCCTCTGCCTGTCTCAGTGCATGACATTGGACGCCCTTCTATCAGATAGAGTGAATGGTTGTCGGATTTAATTATGACAATGCTCTGAAGATCCAGGGAATTGGGTAAGACGGGGAGCGGGGGGCAGGGCAGGGGTGCTATCTAGCCCCATTGCCTCCCTCCCTCTGCTGGGGCATCAGGAGTCCCTGCCCAGTGGTTGAGCTGGTCTTGGCTCGTCCAGGAGGAGGGGCCAGGGTCACCTGCAGAGCAGGTCCCAGCACGGCCAGGAGACCTCCCTACTTTCCTGGTCCTCTTGAACAAGAGCTGCCTCTGTCCCTTGAGACAAGAAATGACGGGGGAGGAGGTTCTCTCTCATTCCGCTGAAGGGCAAAGTGGGAGGAGGCTTGAACCGGGCAGCTAGGAACTCACTCCGTGGCAGCGCCACCCGCCCCACTTGCCCTGGACCCACCTGCTAGGTTCCTGGGGACCTGCTCCCATGAGTATCCCCACCTTGAATTTGCTTGGGAACCCCCATCCCCAGGGAGCTATCTCTCATCAGGGTTGGGGGCGGCGCTCACTTTTGGGCGCACACAGACCAGTTTCAAATCCCTGCTTCTCCACCTCCTACCTGTGACCTTGAGCGAGCTACCTCAGCTTCCTTGCTGCAGAGCTCAGCTCAGGTTCCTTCATCCCAAGCTAATTGTGGGGATTAAATGTCAAGGCTGTCCCAGGCACAGAGGGGACTGGTGACGCTGCTTGGGTAATTACTCTCTTCGTGCTAATTCTCTGCGTGCATACTGGGTCGAGCTTTTACAGGCCTCCCAGCTATGACTCTAACTCACAGCCCTCGGACAGATCACAGGGAAGAAATTATCAGCCCCTGCACCCAAATGCAGTGACCCAGGCCCCAAGAGAGTGAGCAGCAGGTCCAAAGTCCCATAGCATGGAGAGGCAGAACAACCAGATCCTGTGGTTCTCAACACAGCCCAGCCCAGCCCAGAGGCACAGAGTGGGAAGAGCTCAAAATCCAGAGGCAACCAAGCCAGGCCCCCATCGTGGCTGCGCAGGGAACTTAGCACACGACTTTGGATGGTGACTTTGGGTGATGCGAGCTTTCAACTTTCTGAGTGATGACTTCCATGCCTTTGGTCAGTTGTGTGACCCCGGGCCAATGTCTGACCCTCTCTGAGCCTCGGCTTTCTCATGTGTGAAAGGCTGGCTGTCAGGAGGACGAAATGAGCTAGGGTGTGCCAGACACCTGGCATAGAACTGAGCACTTGGTAAGCACCCAATAAGTGGAAACATAGTCACGGTGGCATTACTAATCGTCAACATTGCTCTTAGTACCATCATCATCGTCGTCGTCATCATCATTACCAGGAGGAGGAGAAGAGGACAGAATGGAATCAGCCTGGGAACCACCCACATGACTGTCCTAGAGAGGACATGCTGAACAGAGACACTGGGGACTCTTCTTGCCTTCTGGGGGGGAGGGATGTGAATGGTCAGACCAGTCACCCCCCCCTGAAGACCCCAGAGCTCCACTAACGGAGGAGATCTAGGGGGAAGGGCTGCTGCCATAGCTCCCGGAGGAACTCAGCCCTCAAAGGGACAGAAGAGGCGGTGGCCCCCAGCAGAGCCTCAGGAGACTCTGATTCGTGGCCCAAACCCTGGGGAGGTGGCCTTGCCTTGGAACCTTCGTCCCTGATGCACCAAGCTCCTCCAGAGGAAAAGCCGGGAGGGGAGGCCTGCCTGGTGTCAGCACACTCTGCTAAAAGCCAGGAGAGAGGGCCTGACCCTCTGCCCTGTGTTAGCTGTATGACCTCAGGCAGGTCACCTCACCTCTCCGAGCCTCTGTCTCTCAGTTAGAGGGATCATCATTCCTGCCCTGCCCAGCACCCCAGGCTGGGGGGAGACCCATGGGGACAATAGACGCAGACTTGTTCTGTAAACCATCAAGCACTTTTGGATGAGCCGCTGTCCCTGTTAATCACCAAAGGACCCCCTTAGACAGACAAAGCAGATGTAGCATAGCAGGGCCCTCCTCCCCAGAAGATGATAATAGAAAGAAGAACAAGGATGCAGGACCAGCCCCCCCTGCTTCCTCTGCCATGCCCACCC
>PITA01022852.1:0-19297 GCA_004023965.1 Spilogale gracilis | reverse complement strand
GAGAGAAGCTTCAGCAGTGACAAGCCCCGGAGAGGCCACCAGTGGGACTCACGAGCATCTAAACGCCCAGCCAGACCCCATCCCGCTAAGCCTCAGCATCTCCTAGAGGCTGAAAGCGAGGCGGCCAAGGGCTCGGGCAGGCTCGAGAGCCAGACTTGTCTGGCCTCAAATCACAGCTCCTCCTTTCCAAGCTGTGGAATCTTGAGTAAGTTACTTAACCTCTCTGTGCCTGTTTCCTCTGCTACAAACGAGGATGATAATAATAAGGGGCATCGGGGGCCCCAAATGAGTTAACCCAGGGGACTGTGCTTTGTTAGCCAAGTGTCAGGCACTAAGTAAGCACCTGGAAGCATTATGTCATCGTGGCCAGACCCCGGCCCTGCAGATGAAAGAGGCTATGTCTCAAAGCAGCGAGCTTAGATAGTCAAGCTCTGGCTAAACAGCCACCTGCTAGGGACCCGCAGCCAGGCCTGCCTCCCTGCAACAGGGCCAGGAGAGAAGGAGGTGGGAGAGGGCGCCAGAGGGAGAGACACAGCAGGGGGCACTGGGGGCCAAGGATGGACCCTGGGCAGGGAGGAGGCAGCTGGGTCCGGTTTCCAGCCCCTGCTCTGCCACCGATTCGCACTGTGACCTTGAACTCCTCCCTGTGCCCTGAGCCCCAGCTTCCCCAGCTTTGAAACGGTGCCGTTGAGCTAGGTGTCCTGTAAGGTCATAGTAGGTAGCAACCATAACACTCTGTGACCTTGAGAAGGGAGTTGGGGAAAGTTCCCACGGCACCCACACCCCTGCCAGGCTCCCTCTGCATTCCTCACCCCCACATGGCTCTGACCTGCCCTACAGGTGGCCCCTAAGTTCAGGGCCATGTCCACGGAGGCTCCCAGCAGAGCTCTCCTTGCAGAGCCTGGCCCAAGGCATCCTGGAGCCCCACCACCAGCTGGGAGGGAGCAGGGTGTCCCTGGGCCGGGAGCCCAAGGGTGTCAATGAAAGCAGAAACCCCACGCACACCCCGTGACCTCCAAAGGATCCTCCTCCAACTCAGTGAGGGACAGAGATGTATAAAAAACCCAGATCTGACCTGGATTCTGTGCAGTCCTGTCCTGGCCCCCAGGGAAAGGAGGGCAGGTGGTAGGGTCGGGCCCCGCTGGCAGGCAAGGGTCCCGTCTGTTGCGGCAGCTGGCAGGGCAGGCAGGAGCGCAGGGGTCGGGTACACTGGCTCCCTGCACCGGGTGTGCCGAGGGCCCAGGCTTGTGAGTCACTCACCTGCCAGACCTGCCAGGCGGGCAGGGAGCAGGACAGAAGGCGGCCCTAGCAGCCCACGAGGAAGGACTAGCCTGAGTCAGGCCCAGCAAGCAGGCTGGGCAGGGCTGCGCCGGCCAGGCCAGGCCAGGCAGTCATCTGGGAGGACCAGGAAGTTGCTAGGGTGGGGAAGGGAGGAGGAGGGGGAACAAAGGTGGGGGCCTTCAAGGGGGTGCAAGCAGAAGCGTGAACCACGGACAGCTGCCCCCTGGCCCGGTACGGGGCGCAGGGCATGGGCACAAGGGAGGGTTCAAGGTTTATCCACGGGGTGGGAGTCTTTTAACCAGGGAAGATGGAAAAGAACATGCTTTGAAGTCAGAACATTTCAGGTTTGAATGCCTGCCTTTTCCAGCCACGTGACCTCCTCTGTCCGTGCCTCCGTTTTCCCCTTGTTCCCCTCGAGTAACAGTGATTGTCCCACTGGAAGGGTTCTCATAAGAATTAAATGAGCCCATGGGGAAAGGGCCTCTGGGGACTCTTACTGTCCGTGTTAATCGCCCCAGATCGTAGCCAAGTCCCTGCTGAGCCCATGAAGAGCACAGTGCCTGGTCATCAGGAAAAATCATGCACCCACAAACATTCTGCCTTCATCGTGCACCCCTGAGAACCCGCGATGGGTTCTCAAAAGCAGATGAGCTCCTGCCCTCAGAACACACCCAGAGAGTGGCTTGCGTGTAGACACTCGGGTTTCACTGGAAACCTGGCCTGGGCGCTGCTCTCCATTCTGCCACAGGGCACTGGCAGTCAAGCCTCAGGGGTCAACAAATACGGGCCGCCTGCTGGCCAAATCCGGCCCGTCACCTGTTTTTGTAAATAAAGTTTTATTGAAACACAAAGACACCCATTTGCTTATTATTGTCCGCTTTGGAGAGACAATAGTGGGATTTAGTAGTGACGGACTGTAGGGGCTGCCAAACCAAAAATATTTGCAGGCCTCTGTCTTGGATGATGATGATGGTGGTGGTGATCATCCCGGGTTTGGGCTCCCAGAGGTTTTACCTGCTAAAAACTCTCCATGCATGACTTCACAGAAGCCATTTTGCAAAGAGGGAAACAGGTTTCTGAGAGATAAGAAACTTGCCCGAGGTCACACTGAGCATGCACTAGATGGCTATTTTGAGTTAAGGGCTGAGGAAAACCAAAGCCTCAGGCTGCACTAGTTACCCAAGTGAGTGCACAGGCCCGGGGCACCGGGGTTCAGCACGCCCCAGTAGGACTGAAGCTTCTGTATCCCGGGAGAAAGTAAACACGGGCCGATGCACTGTGTTCCTGCTGGGGAGGCCGCCAAGCCAGAGCCAGCTGGGAGGTGGGACAGGAGGAGCGCTGGAGGATTCGGTGAGATGGAAAGCCCCGAGAAGAGCATCGCTGAGCTAGCAGGAAGCCCCCGTCCTTGCTAGCTAGGGCTTTGTGGACTTTATCAACTAAAGGGTAAACAGAGAGGAAGGAGGGCAGAGAAGGGCCCCCGTCGCCTGCAAAAGTAACATCAGGGAGAGCTCTTCCTTTAAGAAGACCTGGTTTCGGGGCCTCGTAAAAACAAAGGCTGTCTGCTAGAGCTGCCTTCACCTCTGTTCCAGCACCTTCCCCCGTAGCCCAGGCAGGGGGAGATGCTGCGGTCTCGTCCCTAAAGCCCCACCCCAGGGGGCCACTGCCTTTTGCACCTTGCCCACCCAGAAGGGCTGGTCTGGGCTTTCCACCCCCAGAGAAAGCTGAGCTCAAGGTCAGAGAAGGAGGTCAGGAGGGACTGGGGTCACCCTTGTTGCTTTTCTTTGGAAACCCAGACCAGCTCCCACTCCCCCATCCTCTAAAGGTCTAAAGGTGTCTGGAATTTCCTCTCCTGCTCTCTGGGGTCTTCTCTGGCCCCTCCTTTCTCACCCACCCCCAAGGCCCAGGTGGCACAGGAAGCAAACACTAGCTGAGAAGAAGCCACAAGTTCAGAAAAAACTCAATAAGCTTCCACTTCTTGTTCCCAAGCCATCGATCCCT
The DNA here is from genome assembly GCA_004023965.1 of Spilogale gracilis. NCBI lineage: Eukaryota > Metazoa > Chordata > Mammalia > Carnivora > Mephitidae > Spilogale > Spilogale gracilis. The sequence continues at coordinate 16,018 of PITA01022852.1, read as the reverse complement.
CTAAGAGATAAGGACAACCTGCTTTTCCCCCATTCAAATGACATGCCTAGTGGCCTGAGCATTGCTCAGCAGGGGGAGTAGCAGGGACACCTCCCCTCCCACCCCCAAGCATTTTAAAAGCCCCTGTTGACCAACAGAAGCTGTGTCCACACAAGGGCCTGCATTCATTTACTCACTGAGCCCAAACCGCAAAGAGCCCCCACACGCCACGCTTTCCGAACAGGGTCTGCTCTGCCTGGAACAGAGTCCAACCACTGCTGCACGCAGGGCTCTCCACCAATGGAGGCTAAACTCAACTTAGAAAGAGCATGGACATGTCCACCCTATGCCAGACCCTCTGGCCCGCCCCACTGTAGGGAGGGACTGGGTCCTTACCAACCCCCACTGTTCCCCCCAGCTGGCACCAAAAGGTGCTCAGGGAAGATGTGCGGAGAGAATGCCTCCCCCCGCGCCACTCAGGACCAGCCTCTCTTCCCTCGGGGCTGTGGACACTTTGAACCTGGTACCTCTGGTCCTGGGACCGTCCTGCACCCGTAGCCCGCTTTGCCACATCCCCAGCCTCTGCCCCCTGATACGAGGAGCCCCTACCCCTTCCGACGGTGTCAACCAAAAATGACCTCAAACCTTGATGCATGCCGGCGTGTCCCCTGGGGGGCAAATGTCCCCCACTGAGAACCCCTGCTCTATGGTCATCGGCGTCATGGGACCACCTTGCCAACTTACAAAGAAAGCAGAGTGGTATTCCCAGCCATTTTATCAGTAAGAAACTGAGATTTGGTGATAACAGAGATGAGTCCCATGTCAGGCGGGTAAGGGCTTATACTCACAAAACAGAAGCTGGAAAAGGTGCCCGTCACTCTAACGAGGGGCCAAAAGGATCAGGGAGCATGCTGGGACAGAGGCGGGGCTGTGCCAGGGCCTCGGGCTCCCTTGGGCCAGCTGCTGCTTGGCAGACACTCCCTCCTCCTGCACCTCCGACTCACTGACCCCCAAAGCAAACAGGTGCCCACACCAGGTCAAGGGCCCAGGATGACTTGTAGGGCTACCCACACTATGTCTCAGAAACAAGAGGCCAGAAGACACAAAGCATGCATGAATGTTGAATTAAAATAGACAGCATCTTTCCGGGGGGATGTGAGGGGAGGATGAGCATAGTGGGAGAAGGGGAGTGGGAGGTCCGGGCTTCCAGTTATGGGATGAATAAGTCACAGGAATTAGAGGCACAGCATAGGGAATGTGGTCTTGATCCTACAATAGCATTGTACAAGTGACGATGGTCATGGCTTAATGTAGAGAGAAGTTGAATCACTATGTGTACACGTGAAATTCACGGGACACTGTGTCAACTACACCCAAATACAAAAAGATTTTTCATAAAAATTTTAAAATAATAAAATAGCATGTTTCTGAGCCTTCTGACTGAAACCTTCCAGACAGGTTCATCAGAGTAGAAATATTTCCATCTGAGGATGTCCTGGCTTAGCTTCCCTTTTTTTTCTTTAAATATTTTATTTATTTGGGGCACCTGGGGGCTTAGTCGTTGAGCGTCTGCCTTCAGCTCAGGTCATGATCCCAGGGTCCAGGAATCGAGCCCCGCATCAGGCTCCCTGCTCAGTGGGAAGCCTATTTCTCCCTCTCCCACTCCCCCTGCTTGTGATCCCTCTCTAGCTGTGTTTCTCTCTGTCAAATAAATAAATAAAATCTTTAAAAAAAAAAAAGGATTTTATTTACTGTTTTGAGAGAGAGGGGGAGACAGAGCACAAGCAGGAGGGGTAGTAGAGGGAGAGGGAGAAGCAAACTCCCCACTAAGCAGGAAGCCTGATGTGAGACTCGATCCCAGGACCCCGAGATCATGACCTGAGCTGAAAGCAGACCCTTAATAGACTGAGCCACTCAGGCGCCCCTGGCTTAACTTCTAAATGAGGGAGAAGTTTCTCAATCCCAAACGACTGCCTCTGCCTTCCTGAGAAGCATCCCCTCCCCAGGGATGAGCCCAGCAGCGGGACGGACACCCACGAGGCCGGGTGCCAATGTGTGCACACCTCACAGTCACGATCTCGGCCTCAAAACTTTGGAACTGGGACTGGGCTGGTGGCTGGAACTGAACACTTGGAACCCCAGAGCCATAGGCTGGCCACCTTCTGCCATGTGCCTGGGCAGGCCAAGACATCTGTCCCAGAAGCAAAGAGAGAAGCAGAGATAGAATAATGCAACTGGCTTTGGGCACAGCGGCCCAAGGCAGAAGCGAGGCATGTGCCCACAGGTGAAGGAGCAAGTAAAGGCATTCAGTCTTAAAAAGGAACCACAGGGCACCTGGGTGGCTCAGAGGGTTAAGCCTCTGCCTTTGGCTTAGGTCATGATCTCAGGGTCCTGAGATGGAGACCCACATCGGGCTCTCTGCTCGGCGGGGAGCCTGCTTCCTCCTCTCTCTCTGCCTGCCTCTCTGCCTACTTGCGACCTCTCTCTCTGTGTCAAATAAGTAAATAAATAAAACCTTTAAAAAAAATAAAAGGAGGGGCGCCTGGGTGGCTCAGTTGGTTAAGCAACTGCCTTCGGCTCAGGTCATGATCCTGGAGACCAGGGATTGAGCCCCACATCGGGCTTTCTGCTCGGCGGGAAGCCTGCTTCTCCCCCTCTCAGTCCCTCTGCTTGTGTTCCCTCTCTGGCTGTGTTTCTCTCTGTCAAATAAATAAATAAAATCTTTAAAAAATAAAAAAATAAAAATAAATAAAAGGAACCACAATCTGACACACGCTACCACATGGATGAACTTTGAAACCACCCTGCTGGGTGGAGAGAGAGAGATGCGGGAAATTCAGAGAGACAGAGCCAAATGGTGTTGCCCAGGGGCTAGGGGAGGTGACATGGGGGGCTGTGTAATGGGCACACTTTGCGGTGATGACCATGTTCTCAGAGGTGAATCCACAGCAGACTGCTGTGAGCCCTACCCTTGAAGATGGTTTCGATCATAGATTTTATGTAATGTATATTTTACCACAATTCAAAAAAGAAATAGACCACGGGAATAGAGAAAGGCTCACCAGCAGACAATGCCTGGGTTCCCAGCCCTTGCCCAGCTCCTGGGATGACTCCTGAGGCCGAGGCAGCCCTCTGGGTTTCCAAAACAGCCCTGAATCCTGAAGATTCCCTTTTTGGCTTAAAGGTACTCAAGCAGGGCTCTGTCCTTGCCAATGAAATGATCTCAATGGGCTGTGTGGGGACACTCATTTCTGCGAGGGCATCACCCTCTGCCCAAGGTCGGCCTCCAAGGAGGCTCGGTGCCTCGATGGCCCAAGCTTCCCCTCCTGGCCCATAATGAAACCGTGCTCCACACATGGATTTGAAAACTGCTCCAAAGCCCCCCGCCGTAGAAGACCTTTCCCCATCCCCCTGACGGCCTTCTAATTCTTTCTCCCTTGTCAGCGTTGCCCGGCATTCACCGTCCCCAGTGCCAGCGGTCTAGGGTCCGGAAGATTCATCGCTAATTCCAAACTCCAGATCAACCTTCAGAGGGTGAAAAACTTCCATGGACCACTTTAATGCCAAATTCAAGGAACAGCCTCCGGTCGGTGACACCTCGAGGGAAGATAGCCTCAAACAGATAAGCACCCGTGCCTTCAGAACAAAATCAGAGAAAGCGCAGTCTGTCGCACTTTGTTTTGCAGATGCTCTCCATCTGGGGGGGGGGGGAGCAGACACGCCAAGTTCTGGGGAGAATAGGGTTTGGCTTCATGCTCATCAGCGGACACCGTATGATCGTCTAGGAACTGGGTGACGCGCTGCCATAGATTATTGTATTTCCTCCCCCGGGACCTGAGAAGCAGATCGTATCCCGCCCACTTGAAAAGAAGAGGAGCAGAGAGTCAGAGAAATAAGGAACTTGCCCGAAGTGACCCGGCTAGAGGGTGGGAAAGCTGGAATTTGGATCTAGGTCCTTTCATTTCCAGAGTCCAGGCTCAAACCCACGGGGAGGATAGGACTGGGGCTGCCTGCAGCAGGTGGACTGGAGCAGGGAGCCCAGATCCTGGGTGCAGGGCTCCCAGCCTCCTAAGCCACCTGCCTCCGGCCCTGCGTGTGTGAGTAGTCAAGGCCATGAGACATGTTAGCCCTCAGGGGCTATGTGGAGACAGAGTGGGGCCCCCATCCATACTCGATCACCTTCGTTCAGCTTTGGCAAACAGGTGAAGGCAAGAGGCCCTTTCTAAGCAAACCTGCAAGTGGATCCTGGAGACAGACACCATTGGCCCCCACCTGATATGAGACAGGCCTCTGCCCTGGGCCTTGGCATTAGCTCCTCCAGCCCCAGGTCTCAGGAAACGCCCACCTCCCCTCTCCCAGCTCAGACGGAAGCCTCATCCCCAAGGGGCTCTCTGCTACTGCTCTCCTTCGGCCTTATAGTCACCAACTTCGAGAACTCCCAGCCTGGGCTTCCCAACATGACGGACGCACACCATGAGCCCGGCCCCGCAAGCCTCTGACAAGGCCTGTAATTAGAGCCCGCACAGATCAAACAAACCCAAGTTCAAACCCAGCTTCCTTAGCCAGCCCTGTGGCCTCGGGCAAGTCACTTGCCCTCTTGACCTCTGTGTGCTCATCTGTAAAATGGAGATAATGACACTCGGCTCTGAGGGCTGTTGTAAGAAGTGAATGAGCTCATTTATACAAAGCACTCGTTTATATACACAGCCTTAGGAGGCCAGTGCGACCTATGGAGAGTGTCCTGTGGCTGTTTATTTTCATTACACTATCCCACAAAAACTCAGATTCCATGGGCTTAGGCTGAAACTTACCTTTGAATCATTTAAGCTGTAATAAGCAAATGAGTTTGTTTCCTCCAAAGCATTTACACAATTTGTAATTATGCAATATGCCTGTGTGTTTACTTGGATTTTATCTGTGCCCTCAAGTATATCTAAAACCCCACCAACGGCAGAACCTACCTGCCGGATTCATCAGGATCCTCAGGACCCAACCCAGCGCCCAGCACGTAGGAGGCTTGTAACTAACATGTACCGAATGAATAAATGAATGTCAGAAATTTAAGAAAGCAAAAGAGAACACCAATGGAACCATTTACATTAATGACAGCAGGCTAAGGGATCTTATCCATCTTTTTTTTTTTAATGTGCATTGCTTTTTTTATATATAAATATTTTTATTTATTTATTTGACAGAGAGAGAGATCACAAGTAGGCAGAAAGGCAGGCAGAGAGAGGGGAGGAAACAGGCTCCCTGCTGAGCAGAGAGCCCGATGCGATGCGGGCCTCAATCCCAGGACCCTGAGATCATGACCTGAGCCAAAGGCAGAGGCTTTAACCCCAGTCGCCCAATCTTATCCGTCTTTTAAAGACATCCACTGGGAACCTCTACCAGGCCAAAACATTCATTAAAAAATTGTGCAGCAAAGATTAAATGGTCCCCTTGAAGTTCAGGATTTTGGGGGCCCCATCTACACTGACCGTCCCAAGCTGAGGGTGAAAGAATTTAAGGTCTAGGTTGGCACAGAGGTGGGGAAAACTCACCTTGAAGGATAGTGCTTCAAGGGGAAGAGAATTTGACAACTGTCACTTGTCTGTTCCATCTCAGTGGCTGTGTCACTGGGGTGTACCCACAGATTCAGTAGAGATGTATTAGTAGTATGCCCATTTTACAGATGAGAAAACTGAGGTTCCGAAGGATTTGAGAGGCATGCCCATCATCACACAGAGAGAAAGAGGCAGAGCTGGGATTTGAAGCTTCTGTTCTGTTCTAGCATGGGCCCGACTGGGGCAGACGTCAACCCATGAGAGGTCCATCCCAGACTGGGGTCCCCATAGCAGCGAACAGGTGGCCCCATGACTCAGGGGGCTGGTGGCGCTGTGATTTGGGGCCATCTCTCCAGCTGCTGGGGCCCAGGAAAGAGGATCTGGATGCTCTGTGCAACAGGAGACAACAGGGTATCAGGGCCCAACACAGAGAAACTGAGGCAGGCACCCAGGTACATAGGACAGTTAAGGCAAGGGAGACATGGAGGGTCTTTGCTCCCATTGGAAAACACGCACAGGCCAGACCAGCACCGGCAGGTCATCGGCTAGGGGGGGCAGGTGGGGGAGGGGAGGGCCGCCACAGTGCACAATTTAGGGGGTGCCACTCATATAGCTGTCTGATGGGGCCCCGACGAGCCTAAAGGTGCCCTGACATCAGGTACCGCAGCTGCACCAAAGGAAAAGCCCCTCAGCCCCCGGCAGTTCTCGAAAGGTTAAAGGCTGATTGGCTGAAGAATAGTTCCTTCCAGAGACCCCATCCCCGAGGCCCCACCCCTGAATCCCAAGCCTCCTGGTGGCTGGGGCAGGCTGGGCTTCCAGGAGGTGATGTCAAGCTTCCTCATAGGCTTCCAGGCAGGTCCCAGGGTCACAGATCAAACCCCAGAGGAAGGAATGTTTAAAAAAGATTAAGTGATTTCTATTGCCAGGAAAGTTCCTGGGTGGGGCCCCATGACACTCTGCCCCCCACCCCCACCCTCTAGGCAAATGTCACCAACTAGAGATGCCAAGTCAGTGGCCCTAGGGGCTGCCCCGGCTGCCACGAGGCAGGGGGGAGGCTGAGGGAAGACAGAAGGAGAGAGGAGGGTGAGTAAGGCTGGCCTGGTTGGGTCCCCACTGGGGAGTGCGGTAGGAAGTGAGGGGACAAGGCGGGAGTGATCACCCTCCATGTGGCCAAGCAGCGAAGAGCGGAGAGGATAAGAGGAAAGGCAGTGTGACCTCAACTCCCTTTCTCCAAAACCAGACGGCAGTGACTCCCACGTGGAGAGTGAGCAGCCTCACACACAGTAGGTGTTCATTCCTACGAGGGGTTGCCCTTCTTGCTCCTCTGAGAAGTCCTGCCCTGTCCCGCGGATCTCGGTGCCCCCCGGGGACCCCAGGCCTGATGTCCGCCAACAGTCACAAGCCAACATGGCGCCCACATGGCAAACTGGGAGCCTCAGGCAGAGGCCTCCGTCCAGTGGGGCATCTTGTAAAGACAAAGGGTATTTTCAGGAACCCCGCTTCTCAAGAAATTCAGGTGCTCACTGGAGTTCTGGAAACTAGAGGATCTTGCAGTCCAACCCGTCTCCTCTTGCGTCGGGGAAATCCCAAGATTTCCAGACCAGGGATTTGCCTAGCGTCACAACGCGTCCCGCTGCAAAGCCTGGGGCGGAGGAGCCTGCCCACGGTGCTGCCCCAGGGGTGCAGTGAGGCTATCACGTCTGGGGAAAAGCCAGCGAGCCACGGAAAGACTGTTAATGAGACTGGAGGCGGGGGCCGATGCAGCGTGGACCCCTCAAGGGCTCCCTGCTGGGCAGCCGAGGGCGACTGTGTCCAGAGAGATACCAGCGTCCTTCCGCCTCGTCCCCTCCTAACGCACTGACAAGGGGGTATTGGGCGCCCCCTTCTGGCCACCAGGAGGACGTCCTGCAGGAGGATGACAGGAAGCTCCAGGGAACCACCCACACCCAGAATTTTGCCAAGAGGCAGTGATGGGAAGCCGGGGGTCTATGCTAGTGGGAGAGATGCCTGGGTGGCTCATTCTGCCTTCTGCTCAGGTCATGATCTCTAGGTCCTGGGATCGAGCCCTGCATCCCGCTCCACTGGGAGTCAGCTTTTCCCTCTCTCTCTCCCCTCTGCCCCTCCCTACTGTTCTTTCTTTCTCTCTCTCAAATAAATAAAGTCTTAAAAAAAAGAATGCCACCAGAGCCTCGACGCAATCCCATTAGGGCTCCACACTCTCTGTGCCACTGTTTCAGGGCCGTGGGGCTGACCTTGATGCCAGCCCCCTGGAGCAGCGTGTATGCACATCCACAAATGCTCTCTTCTCATGGACGGATAGGGGCCAGGCTTGAATCTGGACTCATCGGTAGGTCTCGTCGGTAGGGGCTCACCTGCGGAGCTGCCGTGTGAGACACCAGTGATCCCAAGGCCACCAGGATGTGAGGAAGCCCAGGTTACAGGAAGGGGCCATGTGCAGGCGCTCTGGCCAATAGCGCACTGAGTCCAGCTGCAGAGGGCACTGAGGACTGGATGGGAAGGAAGGATGTCCCCAAGGGCTCCCGGGGCCCGGCCGTGGAGTCACCACCAGCTTTACACCTTCTGGACCCTGAGGCCCCAGACATGACCAAGCAGAGATGAGCAGCCCTGCCATACCTCGTCCAATTCCAGAGTCTCTTAACCTCTCAAAGTAGACGTGTTGGGGGGCTTGGTTAGAGAGCAAGAGGTGTCCGGCCACACTGCCTTCCCCCTGAACCCCTGGCTGTAGAAAGGATGCTGTTCTTGGGGCGCCTGGGTGGCTCAGTTGGTTAAGTGACTGCCTTCGGCTCAGGTCATGATCCTGGAGGTCCAGGATCGAGCCCCGCATCGGGCTTCCTGCTCGGCTGGAAGCCTGCTTCTCCCTCTCTCACTTCCCCTGCTTGTGTTCCCTCTCTAGCTGTGTTTCTCTCTGTCAAATAAATAAAATCTTTGAAAAAAAAAAAAAAAAAAAAGAAAGGATGCTGTTCTTAAAACAAGGTGACCAGTCCTATGACCCAGAACTTGCCCCCAGACCTCAGACTCCACACTTGCAGAGTTGGAGTAGGAAATCTGTTCTGCTCACCCCTCAGATTTGGCAGTGGTGGGGGGATGTGTGTGCGTGTGTGTGTGTGCCTGTGTGTGTGTGTGTGTGTGTGTGTGTGTTGGGGGGAAGATCAAACAAGCTCAAGGATGCAAAAACCCTTTATAGTAGGGCTCCCTGGGCTCCAGTCCCAGTTCCTCGACAGCTGTGTGCCCTTGGATGGGACACTTAACTTCTCTGTGCATCTGTTCCCATCTGTGTAAAATGGGGATGACATCAGAGGGCTATGCAGAGGTTTCCACAAGAAAATGCTCAGGAAGCCTGATACTTGCAATCAGGCTCCAGGATCACAGATCAAACCCAAGAGGAAGGAATGTTTAAAAAGGATTAGGTGATTTCTATTGCCAAGGAAGTTCTTGGGTGGGGCCCCATGACACTCTGCCCCCCACCCCCACCCTCTAGACAAATGTCACCAACTAGTGTGTGGGTAGGTCTACCCCAGCCAGAGCTCGGTCAGTGGTGAGGACTCATGCACGTGCACTTGCTCTCTTTCAAAAAAAATTAAAAAACAGATTTGGGAGTCGTTTCTATGACAGCACAAAAGCCCCTCTTCCAGACGACCTCTCCGTGTCAGGCATCGTGCCGGGTACTTAAGGTCTGTTACATGTCTTCCTGCCTCGTGTCAGTCCTCTGGGACATTGGCTGTTCTCATGCCCATTTCACAGATAAAGAAAGCGAGGCTCAGAGAGGAGAAGCATTTAACCACAAATGGCCATATCAACAAATGACTGCTGCAGAAAAAGCACATGCAATCCTAGTGACTTGAGACAAGAAGCCTCTGTCATAGCCACGGTCAGCGGCTGGCTCCTCTGGCCGGGATCTCGGCTGGACTTGGCCTTGTTCGTGAGGCTGCCATCTGCGGGTTTAGGGTGTGCTTGCCGGGGACCCTGTCTTCCTCGTGGTGCTCATCCGCTAGGGCTCAGCCCAGGCTCGGGACACAGGACGCCGACAAAAATCTGAAAGAATGCGCAAGTGGGCGAGGCCTCCTGACACCCTGATTTAGAAGTCACACGTCCTGGCTTCCAGCATGTTCTTCCGGCCAAAGCAAAAGAGTGGAAAAACAGACCCCCCGAGACAGGCAAAAATGAAGCATGATGGCTGTCTCAGTCACTTATACACTGGTTGAGCTGGGACTTGAACACAGGCCTGTCCCTTCACGATCTTGGCCTCTGAATCTCTCGTCCCAGCTCCAATCACCGATACTCGCTTGGGATTGAACTTGAACCTCTTCCTTTTCCAGCTCAGGCCCTGGAACAGTGTTCTGAGGTTGAGATGCCCCACTGAGAGGTTCAGAGAAACGACTTATTTACATCAGTTTGCCCTGACACCCACACAGTTAGTTCCCTAATGTGCCTGTTTCTGCCAAGCTCAGGGCCGTGGTGGGAATTAAATTCTCAGCACAAACAGCTGGGACACACTCAAGACATTGCAGAAACAGAAAGCAAGTTGGAGAGAGTGCTGGAGCCAAAGGCTTGGAGGGGGGGCCCCGTTCCCAAGAGGCCAGTGCTGAGCGTAAGTGGTCATTACCAGCTACAGAGCTGTCCTCCCAGAACTGTCTTTACGGAAATCAGGAGGCGGACGCAGCAGCAGCAGCTCAGAAGGACAGCCCCTGGGAGCCAGGGATCAGCAGGGGGGCTCTGCAGTGTGCACAGCACCCTCTGGCGTTGTACACCGAGCGGTATGTCAGGGTCGGGGCAGTGTCCGGGGCGAGACTGCTTATATTCTCGTGCCCGCCGCACCTGCATCCCAGAGGCAGCTTCTGGGTCACCTGGTCGAGCAGATGGAGACCTTGAACAAGTCACTCCACCTCTTGGGGCCTCAGTTTTCTTACCTATAAATCGGGACGATGCTGCCATCTTTCCCATTGCTCTGTGGAATGGCTGAAGCCCCAGCGCCTCCCTTCATCCCGAGGACGGTAAGCCACGTCTCCACTCAGAGACAGGAGCACATGAAGCTCAGGGTCAGGTCCACAGCTAGCGTCGGGGAGCTGGCCCGGAGAAAACACAGTTGACCCTGAACAACATGTGTTTGAACTTCACAGGTCCGCTTACAAATGGACTTTTTTTCAATAAATACAGTCCAATGCTAGAAATATATTTTTCTTCTGTCGGATAGCAAGAACTCCTTTTCCTCTTCAAGAATCCTTCCAACCAGACAAAGAATCGAATTGGCATGAGACAGATTAACAGGAGAAAATCAAGTGTAAGAGAGTACACCTAGGGAATCCACATGGACATGGGAATTCCAAAAACAGGCAAACTGAAGCATCCCTGTCATTCTGAACCCCCTACGGAGAAGAGGGTAGGGGTCTGGGATTTCGGAGAAAAGGAATGCACTTCCCACGATACAGATAGTCACCGTGAGAAAATTTATCTCTGATGACTGCCCTTATTCTGAGAAAGAACCCCTAGATTCTTCTGTATAATTAAGGGAAGGGCAAAAGTTTCTCTTGAGACTTCAAGGGTCTCAGGTGCCTTCAGCTCAAAATACTCTTCACATCAAAGTGACCCCCTTGGGGCAGCCTGCCTAAGGCCCCCCTCCACTTCCTTATGATTTTCCTTAACTTTTTCTTTTCTCTGGCTTACTTTATTGTAAGAATACAGTATGCAGTGCGTACAACGTACAAAATGCGTGTGAACCAACTGTCTATATTATTAGTAAGCCTTCTGGCTAACAGCGACTAGGAGCTAAGTGTGGACGGAGTCAAAGTTACACTCTGGGGGCGCCCGGGTGGCTCAGTCGGTTGAGCGACTGCCTTCGGCTCAGGTCATGATCCCGGAGACCCGGGATCGAGTCCCACATCGGGCTCTCTGCTCCGCGGGAAGCCTGCTTCTCCCTCTCTCACCCCCTCTGCTTGTGTTCCCTCTCTGGCTGTGTTTCTCTCTGTCAAATAAATAAAATCTTTAAAAAAAAAAAAAAAAAAGTTACACTCTGATTTTCCACTGAGCAGGGAGTCAGCCCCTTCTCCCATGAGTCAACCATAGGGGCGCCTGGGTGGCTCAGTTGGTTAAGTGTCTGCCTTTGGCTCAGGTCATGATCCTGCAATCCGGGGATCGAGTCCGGGGATCAAGTCCAGCATCAGGCTCCCAGCTCTGTGGGGAGTCTGCTTCTCCCTCTGACCTTCTCCCCTCTCATTCTCTCTCTCACTCACTCTCTCTCTCTCTCTCAAATAAATAAATAAAATATTAAAAAAGAAAAGAGTCAACCATAATCTTGTGTTGTTTACCTAAAGATAACACAGAAGCCCACTTGGCTTCTAACACCAAAATCAACAGCAAGAATAAAAGGTACGTATATAGAACGTTTTCAGTCCTCCCTGCATCCCTGAGGTTCAGAGGGGGTTCAGTCACTTGCCCCATGTCAAACAGCTGGTTGGAAGTAAAGCCAGGGCTCACAGCCAGATCAACAGGCTCTAAGATGTGGACTTTTGGCCAGCATCTAATGGATGGAGTTATTGTTTTACCAGCCCACCCTGAGGGGGAAGAGCGGGCAGCCCAGCCCCACCCCCATTCCCCAGTTTGACTGAGAGTGGCCTGGCCACCAGTCTCCCTGCCGCTTGTTGTCTTCCCTTCCCATCGCAGACAGTAGGGTTTGCTCAGGGATCCAGGGCAGTCCTGGTTTCTGGGGGCTAGGCATGCGGGCATCCTCGGGGCACCCCAGACTCCCACTCCTGCAGTGAGCTGCACCCTGTCTCCAGAGGTCACCTGCCTCTTCAGCTCAGGCCAAAAGCCTCACATGACCCATCCCAGAAAAAGCTGGGACAAGGCTCCCATCCCAACCAGGAGCATTAGCTCTGGGGAAGCCGGGGAAGCTTAGGAACGCAGGGACCAGCTGCCTTTTCTCTGGATCCCAATCAGTTAGAATGTGACAGGTAAAAACCTGAGCTCGCTCATCACGGAGTAAAAATAATAATAAAGGGAAATGATTATCTGGCACGGCCTTGCACCTGGCACTGTTCCTAGTGTTCTCTCGATAGAGTAACTCAATCCTCACAGCAGCCCTGTGAGGAAGTGGTTAAAATGATCCCCATGTCACAGATAAGGAAACTGGGGCACAGCCTGCTGAAATCATGGGTGCGCGGTCACCCAGCTAGTCGGTGGGGACGCACTAATCCTGAGCCAGACCAGGTAAGGCTTGCAAGTGGTCACTTTATTAAAGGCAAACTCTTAAGAGGCATTATGACGGCCAATTTATAGAAGAGAAAATTGAGGACGAGTCACCGACCCCAAAGTCACACAGGAATGTTTGGGTCATGGGCTCTTAAACACAAGTGATATGATTCTCAAAGTGTAAGGAAAGTGATGCCTTCATGCAGAGGCGTCCTGAGGGCAGGAGGATGGGGGCTCTTCGCCCAAATTGTGGAGCCGAGGCGCCCTCTGCTGGCCTCAGTGAAAAGGACACTGAGAGGACTGCTGACAGTGACAGGCTAAGGTCCCTTCCGATTGGGCTCACAGTTTCTCCTTCAGAAGAAATGGACTGTTTGTGAGAGGGGTAAGCACAGGGCTCAGGAGAAATACCTGACCAAGCCTGGGTGGTCTTGGAAGGCTTCCTGGAGGAGGCGCTCTGCTTTGAGAGATGGGTAACCAGATTCAGAAGTTCAATTCACTGAAGCCAAAACAATTTAGGTTTGAGTGGCCAGAACGATTGGCAAGGACCATCCTGAGAAGTCGAGAATTTGTCCTTGCTGTCTCTTAAAGAACAAGAAGGCAGGGACGCCTGGGTGGCTCGGCTGGGTAAGCATCTGTCATGATCCCAAGGGTCCTGGGGATGGAGGCCTGCATTAGGCTCTCTGCTCAGGGAAGACATTAGTGGAACCAGAAGGGTGAGAAGAACCCCATGTGTAAAGATGCCTGAGGACAAAAGAGGAAATCCGGGTCAGGCTGGGGAGGATGGAGGAAGGGGCTGATGGACCGAGCAGGTAGAAACTGGGTGGAACCACAGAGTTGGAGCCTCTGAAGTCAGCAAAGGCGGAGACAGGAAAGCAGGTGCTGGGCTGGGGGCTGGGATGGCTGGCCACTGGGGACCTTGTTAGAAATGCTGAGAATCGAACCCCCAGGTGCTCTTCCAAGTTGAGCGCCACTGCTCTGAGCCATCCCTGAGAGTCCCGCTCTGCTGCAGACTCCCGCACACCAGTCCCCTGCTAGTTCCCCCCGAAAGCCAGGCACCTGGCCAGCTCAAAGGGGGAGCATACGATGCTTGATCTCTGGGTCACTTAAAAGTGAATGAATGAATGAATGAGTGAATGACTGGGTGAGCTCCAGAGAACACGACCCACCCACATTCTGAGAACCATGTGGCCCTATTTCACAGTTTTGTGGGTTTCTAATACCAGTGTCACTGTGCTGAGCATTCACCCCACCCCCACCCCCACCCCCTCATCACCAGCAGCGCACTTGCTTTCCAGACCAGGAGACAGAGACTCACCGAGCTGGAGGAAATCAGCCCAGTGCCATAGAATGAGCACTGAGTCCAATCGCAGGCTCTAGAACACAGGCCTCCTCAGGACTTCTCGCCACACAGCCCTGAACTGGACCTACGGCGCGATGGTGACGTGCTCTTCTCTCCCCTGCTCTTGGTTTCCTTGTCCTCACAATGATGGAATGCCAGAAAGATCTTAAGCCCACTTCCAGGCGTAAAATAGTGAGTCCTACTGCCGGGACCTAGCAATCGCTCCAGCCTTCCCACCACAACCTGCGACTGGGAGACAGCCTGACCCCGCTGAGAAGCAAATGCAGAGTGTGCCGGCTAGTGTGAGTGCTGGAGAGAAAGATAGAGCCGACCAGGGAACTGGGGGGAGTGGCTATGTTGTGCAGGCTGCCTGGAGGCAGTGACATCTGACTGGAGACCAAGGGAATAGAGGGATCCGAGGCGCTCAGGGGTACCTGGGAGCAGCACTTTCAGGTGGGAGTTTAATCTGCTTGAAGGACAGAAGGAGGCCTTGTGGCTGGGACGCAGTGAGCAGAGCTGAGGGAAGAGGGAGAACAACAGGTGTAAAAGGGGAAAAAATCACAGAAGACTGAAATCCTGGGAGGCTGCCTACCTACACCTCTCTGGCCTCTTAGGCAACTGGCAACTCTATCGTGATGCAGGTAACTTATATGCTAAAATGTAAATTGTGTCCTGGGAACACAACTGATTTCAAGGTTTATCTGCAAAGAAGTGGGGCCGGAGCCACTAGGTTGCACTGAATTCCTTAGCAGGTGTTTTGCCCGGATAATACTACTGGATGGATGGATAGATGGAAGGAAAGGAGGGAGGAGGGAGGAAAGGAAGGGAGGGAGGGAGGAAAAACGGAACAATTTGGCCCATAAACCCCTTTCTGTAAGAGCTACCGCGTGTGCTCACATGCAGGTGTTTCTTTAATCTTCCCTAGACATTTTTGAGTAAACATGCAACTTTCTAAGAACTGGAGCCAGTCCAGCATGAAGCAACAGGCCCTCGGTGTGGCCTCGCTTAGCACAACTACTTGACATTCCTTGGCCCTCACGTCTGCATGGGCTGAGTGATCTTTACATTTGGTGTTGTCTTTCCAGAGTGCCCATCACGAGGTTGGCAGACCTGCAGCCAGGCACTGAGCCTCACAGTCAGAGTTCCAACCGAGAGTTTGCATTTGCTGGGACCGGCCAGCGGCAGGACACACATACCATCTTCCAGGCGCCTTCCATCCCTGGATGCGTGGGCTCCTCACTACCCAGAGAGGTTAAGTGGCCAGCTTGAGGTCACACAGCCATCCTTCTGCCGGGTCAGGATTAGATTCCAAATGTAGATTTGGATCTTTGTTCCTCCTCCAAGATAGCATTTCCATGTCTTCACCTTTCACTGCATGGAAGGAGCCAGGTCCCACCGCAATTTAACACAGCGAAGAAAAGCTGTCTCTGGAGCCCCTATAGATAGGAAACACGTGGCCATAAAGTAGGTTTCAGCGTAGGGATCAAAGTTATACGTCTGGTTCTGGTCACCTCCCCTAGAGGGGCCTCTCCAGCACCCCCTTCCTGCTGCCACAGATGAAAACAATCCCATCCAAGAACTCAGTAGTTCTCAGTTAGGGGGTGGCAAGTCAGCTCCCAGGGAACATCTGGCAATGCCTGGAGATGTTTTAGTCATCCTAAGTGGGAGAGGGAGGTGCTTCGGACATCTAGCAAGTGGAGGCCAGGGGAGGCCCCCACAATGAAGGCTCACCCAGCCCCCACAGTCAGTGGGGCCCCAAAACCCTGCATTGCCCAAGCCCGTGATGTAGCATCGAGATGCAGAGAAAGAGAGTGATCTTCAAAAGCACAACAGTTTTATAGGGGGCGGGTGGCAATTGGGGGGGTGTTGGTGGCTTATACTGATTGGCCAAGCATCATCAGTTGCTAAGGCGGGCTAGGCCAGGGTTGGGTAATATTTGTGCATGGTT